>BMAO01019016.1:0-24600 GCA_019973975.1 Trichonephila clavata
TCTCCACCAGGATTTGCTCAAAATTTGGACTCTACGTTCCAAAAATGCCACTTTGGACGAGCAGCATTGTATCGAGCGTATTTTGGGTCGAGACAATGTGCGATCCTCGGATTTGATCAAATTGGCAAGCATTTTACAAAAAATTAGCGATCCCAAAACCGTGTACGAATTCTTTGCCATGGATGGCTACCAGGGAGAGGATCCCAAGAAATATATCGACCTGTTTCGCTACGATGCCGAAGAGGCGCGTTACAAACACGTCCGAGCCGTCCGTCAGTTGTATCGCTCGGGGCTCGTGCAGACCCCTCACGAATGTCGATCCTTTTGGGAAAGTATTTTTGAGGGAACGTGCCCCGAATCGAGAGACGGGTACGTGGAGTCGGTCCAAGAGCAGGTGGCCGAGATTGCGGAATGGCGCCGCGAACAGCAGACGAAAAAGAAGCGACCCATGGACACCAAAGAGGAAAGTGTCAAGAAATGTGCTCCTTGAAACCCATCCAATAAAATTGTGTAATCTCGTATAAAACAAGGTGGATTGATTATGGAGACTATGGAATCCACATCTTGGGCCAATGCTGAAACTCCTTTGCAATTAATCTCTCGTCACCAACCAGGAGGAATAGCAGCGTTGGCGGTGGATGAATCGGAATGTGTGGTCGTCATGGACACACTCTGGTTTCGATATCCTCTCGTGCCTGAATGGGAAACGCGAGTGATGGCCGCACTCGTGGAATGTAAAATCATGGACGTGTATATGGCTGGTTTGTTGTTGTCTTTGAAAAGAATGGCTCCCGAAGAGATGAACGTTTATGTGGACCCAGAACCCAATAAATTGAAATATCCTTGCAAAATGTGCCATAAAAAGAGTTGTGCCGTCACCAAAGCCTATTTGTTGTGGAGACGTTTGACGAAACGAGAACCCTGTAATCTGATGCATGGGGACTCTTGAATAAGTTTAAACCCTCTCGTTATGTTCCTAGGTTGGAGAAAAAGAAACCATTCATGGATAAATCTCTTTAAGACTATTTGGAATAATGAAGACCCACCCAATTGTGTGCAAACATTACTGGATATTGTTTAATTGTATCACAAAGTACAAGGAAGGTTGTCTAAAAAATAAAAAAAAAATTTTCTTTGAGAGAGAGAAAAAGATTGAGAGTGTTGAAAAGGTAGAGTCTTCAATTCGAGCTCCAATTTTGTTTGCTGTGTAGTAAACATTTCTTGCTCAGAATTTTGACTTTGAATCTTTAATTGGAAAAAAAACATTCCCTTTTTTCATAAACATTTATTTTGTGGCCGAGATTTCATTTACAATCAAAACTTTTAAACAAAGCAATGTTTAGTGATATTGCTCGTCAGTTTTCCAAAGAACTGGAACCTCTGCGTTTACCCTTGGAATAAATCCCCCTTTCCAAACGGCCATTGCAACTGTCCCAATGGATTCATTACATCCTCCTGTCCAACAATATAATGCTCAATATCAAGTTAATATCCCTTATACAAAAGAATGTAGACACATTGTCCGCACCCGATCACTCTGACATTCAAAAGTGGTTGGATGCTTTGAAACCCGAGGGAAAGGTGAATTTAGTCACGGAATCCTACCTCCTCTTGTTGTTTATGCTGCATCTACGTTTCATCTATGAAAAGTTTCCAGTGAAAATGTTTGAAATTAAATGTATCGCTCTCAAAGTGGCCAAATCCTATCTGAACGCTCTGGATAAAGACCGTTACAAAAAACGTCTCTATTCTTTTGCGATTATGGGTATCTCAGCGTTCATGTTGGGTGGATGTTTATACAAGTTATTGAGATGAAGGGAAAGTACATTCAAGAGGCATGGGTAAGGACGGAAAGTCATAAGGAGACTCTTGTGAGGGGTACAAGAGTTGTTACTAAAACACTCTCCAAGAAATTGTACTGAAACAAGTCAAACAATTTCTCTAGAAAAAAAAAGAAAAAAATTTTTTTTTTTGTCTCAGTAAAAACTCTTGCAAGTTTTAAACTGTATTCACATTCATACCAGTGTTGTCAAATTGACTTTCATTATTAAGAGTCGCAACAAGGTAGCAGGAAACTGCAAAAAGTCTTTCTACCTAGCAAATTAATCCCTACTAGGATGATACGTTCCAGACACAACGATTCCAGTTCTCTCAGCGGCGAGCCTGGCCCACACGAAATCAATGATTCTAGCTCTCTCAGTGGCGAGCCTTACCCACACGAAACCAACGATTCCAGCTCCCTGAGTAGCGAGCCTTGCCCAAGCCACGATTGCTCCATCTGTTTAACTAGCGATGAATTTGAATGGTACACTCTGAGTCAATGTAAGCACATGTTTCATTCAAATTGTTTAAAACAATGGGTTAAAAGCGGTAAAAATACATGCCCCTTTTGTCGTCGTAAATTGTGTAAACGAGATAAAACTGCTATTGGATGTGTTCCATCTGGATACACATTGCGTATTTTTGGAGATTTACTGAGTGGTGAACCCTTATGGACAATCTCTTCCGACACGGAATCGGACCTGCATTCAGATTCTGACATGGAAAGTGTTGCTGAAACTGAAAATGAAGAGGTACCCGTATTAGAGTTGTTACCCAACACGATGGGTCAATTGATAACAGAGATGCTTGAATCTGTCAATAGATTCTGACATTGAAAATGGTGCCGAATCTTAAAATGAAGGTGTACCTGCATTGTGAGTTGTTACTCACCACGATGCGCCAATTTATAACATGCTTGAACCTGTCACTAGAGACTAGGATGACAAGGATGTACTTTGATGGACACTACAAATTTCATACATTCGAATGAAAACAATCTCTGATTGCAAACATGAAAATATTTCCAATGTAAAAAAAAAATTCATCTTTATATGCAAGCTCACACTCTAATCATTAATTCTCAGCTGCTCGATTTTTTTTCTTGTCATGGCTACCCAACCCAATTGCGACTATCTCGTTTCCATCGAATGGATGCGCTACCAATCCCAATGGGTTCCTTGTCGCATCTTTCTTCAAAGTCCGCTTGACAATAAACAGGTCGAAATTCGTCCGACTCTGGGAAGCTTACAATCATTTACCTACTCAGATGTCCTCCGAAACTTGAAACATTCTCCTTCCCTGTTCAGAGACCACGATGGTTGGGATCACAGTGATATCGTGCGAGTGACTCAAGACGAGTTGGAACACTTCCTAAAGTACCATTTGGTCAAAGATTATTTGGAGAGAAACTACCACGGATGGGAGTTGGTGATTGGAGCCACAGATATCGCCACCTACATGTATTTGGACCCCATTCTACCCGAGGTGATGCATTATGTTGGAAAAGAACACCAAGCGGATGACATGGTCCACGAAACGATGAAACATTTCAACTGGGAGGGACAAGTCACCCACGTGTAACCTTCTGCCAACTTTAAAAATTCCAAACGAATGGTGGTCCAAGTCGAAGGAAAATTTCAAAGAGAAAAGATAATGTGTAAGCTTGAAGTGAATTCATAAAAAAAAAAATTAAAAAAAAGTTTTTTTTTTTTTAGAGTTGAAATACTTGATCGTGTCTTGCTACTCATTACTTTTTTATGATGATTGAGATTTACAAATTGCATCGTCGGTATTACCGTATTGTTCCCAAGGTCATCTTTCCCACCTTTGTGGAAAAGTATGTTTTACCTTGTCCAGTTGGAACTCGTCTAGAGTTTTATAGATTACCCGTCGCCTTTTTTTCTCCCGGTGTTCTCAAATGCCAATTTGAACTTACCGAGAATGGATTCTTTTATAAACAGAACCATCCTTTGATCACTCCCCATGTCACGGAGGAGGGCATTGTGCCCTTTGAGGCCATGCGAGACTCTATTCTGCCTACACTCGTCTCTTATTCTCCCGAATTGACCCTGACCTATCACGACACCACCCTGGATGTTTGGCCCTACGCTCAAAAGTTTTGGGCCCGAAAACGATTATTCCCCAATCGTTGGAAGGTGAATGCGTACCTGCAAATGAAATCTTTGAGACGGGCTAAAGGTCAGGACAAGAAAGTCTTTACCAGCTTAAACGAATTGTTGTTGGGGGAAGAAGATTGGGTTCGAGCCCTGTTGCCAAATGGAAGTGGTGAGTCCTAAGCAAGACACGATGAATTCCTTGGTCATGCGCCACGAGAAGAGCACCACGCGGAATACACCTTATACGATTCCTTCCCCTAAAGAGGTTCAAAAACATTTTGAACACGAGATGAAGTTTACGTGGCAAGAAAGAGATCCTCAGATTCCCCGACCCATGGCCGTCGTGAGACCCATGACTGTACTGCAAAGGGTGCATGTGTCACCCTCTCCCTTGAATAGACCTTCGACAACACCTCAAGTGGGACCGTTTTGCAAAGAGTGCGTGTGTCCCCCTCGAACAGACCTTCTACCACACCTCAAGAGGAAACCGTACTGCAAAGAGTGCGTGTGTCACCCTCGAATAGACCTTCTACCACACCTCAAGAGGGAAGGAGAAGATGGACCTTTACACCGGTAATGTAACAGAAGGATTTAAAAAAAGTTTTTCCCACGACTGTAAAAAAATATTGTCTATCGTCCAAGTGAACCAATGTATTCAAAAAAAAAATTTTTTTTTTGGAACCTTTTACTTTCAAACCTATGTATCCAGAATTAATTTGCTGTGCTGCTACCATGTCTGTCAAGACGCCATTACAAGCTTATCCATTCCTCGTCAAATAGTGTCATCCGTTGTCCCATTTGCTTTGAATCCATGACTTTTGGTCATTACTATTCCACCCATGCTTTGAAGGAACATTCTTTGAACAATCTCCTCGAGTGCGTTTTTTGCATGGGATTAAACTCTTGGCCTCGTGGACAAAAAATGAAGCGTGAGAATGTGCAACATGTATTGGAATGCTTGAAAGGTTTTGTGGCTCAACGGAAAGAGGATGACCCACTCCCGGATTACGACGATTCAGACGTCACATGCGAGTGCTATTCCTTTGTCTCGACGCCCCACTACCTGTATGATCGTTGCAAAGACCCCACGTTTGTTGGATTTTACGATTCAGTCTTTGAAAAAAACGACTTGTGGCCCCGTGGAATCGAATTTAGTGAAGCCAGTGGTTTGGGAAAGGACGTTCTAGGAATCATTCAACGCTACCTGTGCCAAGACCTGGATTGGTTTCACATTATGGTGAAACACGACGTTTTTCCTCACTTTTGTCAGGAAATGGAAGCCATTCGTGACGAATTTGTCCTTTTACCCTTCTGGTGTCTGTGTGACTGATTAGAGGGTCACATACAACATCGACACATGATTCTGGCTTGTGAAAAGGAGAGCTCGTTTCAAGACATTTGGAAACATAACATTCGCTATGATTTTCCCCACATGGGACGGGCCAAGAAATGCGTCAAAATTCGAGATGCGTTTCACTTGGCTCGGACCCTTGTGTACGTGAGCCAGCCCAAGGCCACGTGTGATGGTAGGATCCCAGACAATGTAAAAGAAGGGACCTCCCATTTCCATATCAATCGACCTATGCATCCACATAGCATTGCCGTTTTATGCACTCTGTTTCCCGACGGGATACAGAAGGTTACTCGCGGAGCAGAATGGGAACAAGAATGTGGTGCGGTGGGATCCCTACGCTCAACGTGGGCCAGACCAGTGGCGTCATTTGAAATGGGTGGTCCCCATTCAAGTGACGGGTTAGAAATTTATCCGTTGCAAGATTCCCTTTGAAGGCGAAACGTATTGGACGTTGTACGGTGACAAGAAAATACATTTCAAAGAGTCTCTTTACGTTCTCAAGGACGAACTGTACGTTTTATCCCCAAAGCAACAAAATGTCATGAATCAAATCAAGGAAATGAAAGAAAAGATGCAAAAGGAACGAGACGATTATTGGAAACCCATCGTGGCCGTATTTAAAGAGGGAATGTGACGTTTTTAAAAACGAGTGGACATCCAAAGAAAAGGAGTGGAAAGCTGAAAGAAATGTTTTGAAATTGGAAAGAGACACCTTTAAAGCCGAAAGAAATGTATTTAAGATTGAAAGAGATGTACTAAAGACTGAAAGAGATGCACTGAAGGCTGAAAGAGATGTACTAAAGACTGAAAGAGATGCACTGAAGGCTGAAAGAGATGTATTAAAGACCCAAAGAGATGTATTAAAGACCCAAAGAGATGTATTTCAAGTCGAAAAGGATAGTTTGTTGATGGAAAATGTTGGACTGAAAAGAATGTTGATCCAGTAAACTCACATGAGATGGTAAAACTTTTAGTGGCTGTAAAATGAATTCCTCTTTAGCACCCTAGGTGAAAATACCTGCAACACATGAGGACTGTAAAAATGTAACATGGTTTTAAAAACCTCAAAGTCTGTCAAGTGGTGAAACTTTAGACATGTGTACATTTTATGTTAAGGACTGTAAAAATGTGTCGCGGTTTTGGTACACTTTATGTTATGGACTAAAAAAAATGTGTTGTGGTTTTGTCATTGTTTTATTACAGTTGTTATAATAAATAAAAAATTTTAAAAAAGTGTTTTTTTGTTGTTGTTTTTTAATTACTTTACTGTTTTATGAATACATACATCCCTTGGATGTGATGTTGGGTGGTTGTTACTTTTCATGCATTATTACACATTTCTCTATTTGGTCTGGTGGCCAATGTGTCCCGACCCCAGATCCCTTTGAATACATCTCATGGATCGTCACTTGACCATGGTTCAAAATTACGCCAAATTATGTAAGGTTTACCCAAAGATTTTTACCCTACACTCGTTACTTTCCTCGCTTTCCACAAGTCGTATAAACTTTTGCGCTCCACATTGGATCGTGGGGGGTGAGCAGCTTCTCGTATGCCTTTTGCACACAGATGCCCCAGTGCCTTTACCGTTATACCATTCACCTATGGCAATCACTGTAAAATAGGAAACGCCTCTCGTTTTACAGTCATTACCATAGGCTCCATACAGTCGGTCGATTTAAAAGTTGAGCACCGTGACCCTTTCCAAAAAATGATTGAAAACGACCTTTTTTCAAACAATCCTCGGTTGTTTTTTGTCAGAATCTCCCCCTACGTTGTGTTTCACGTCACCTTTGGATGGTTCTTTTTCACCTCGTGGTGTTTCCGATCGACCTTAGGATTGCTCTTTTGGTCTGAATTTTGTCCCCTTCTGTTTACCCTCCTGTGGCCTTTTCAGCTCCCACCCCAGTTTGTCCGAACGTCTCTCCAAAAGTCGACCTTCCCCTTCGAAATGGCTCTTTTTTTGCATGCATTTTGTCCTTACTGTTGCGTTTTTAGCTTCCACCCCCCTCTGTCTGAAAGTCGGTCCCAACGTCGACTTTTCCCTTCGGAATGGCTCTTTTTGTATGCATTTTGTCCCTTTTGTTGCGTTTTCAGCTCTTACCCCTCTTATCCCATCTTTTATCTTTGTGCAGTGCATAATGAACAAACAAACTTTTTTCAAATTCTTTCGAAAAAATATTTTGGATGAGCGCGAGAAAAAAAAGTTTCAACCCATCCCAGAAAAAGAATGTCGTACTATGGGATAGTCATGCTCAACGTGGGCCAGACAAGTGGCATCATTTGAAAGGGAGGGTCCCCATGAAAGTCACGGGCTGGAAATTTTGAAAGTGTCAGATTCCTTTGAACGATCCGAACGAAGCGTATTGGACGTTGTACGGTGGCAAGAAAACTAATTTCAATCCGTCCCTTCAAATTCTCAGGGATGAAATGTACCTTTTATCCCCAAAGCAACAAAATGTCATGAAACAACTGAAAGAAATGAAAGAAAAGGCTCAAATGGAAAAGGATCATTATTGGAAACCCATCATGGCGGATTTGAAAATGGAATGGGACGTCTTTAAAAACGAGTCCAAAGAAAATGAATGGAAACCAGGGGGTCTAGGTTTAAATCAAAAATGTTATTGTCCCCCATGGAACAAGTTTGGACCCATTGTAATTGACCGAGATGGAAGGTTTGAGCGCGATTCTATGCAATGATACACGGAAAAATATCACAAGTTCTTTAACATTCTACTGCGCATGCACGTGACGTCACTTGAATATCGGGTATAAACGCTCGAAGACTTGCGAGTCAAGCGCAATCTCTTTTATGTTTTGGAAATCTATCTCACTAAAAAAAAAAAAAAAAAATTATATATTTTTTAGTGAGATAGATTTCCAAAACATAAAAGAGATTGAGCTTGACTCGCAAGTCGTCGAGCATTTATATCCTACACCTACATTCAAGTGACGTCACGTGCATGCGCAATAGAATTTTATAGGACTTGTGCAATTCCTTCCCCCAAAAGATGTTTCCATTTGAAAAAAGAACCCCTAGAAATATTCCTTTCTCCCGTGACATTGCGCGCATCCCTTTGCGTAGCCTCCCTAGGTGCCGCTCTACCATTTGCTTAGGGCGTCCAAACGGCACATGTTTGCCGAGTTTCTAGAGCCCCGGTGCTATGACCCCTCTACCATTCACCTATGGCAATCACTGTAAAATAGGAAACGCCTCTCCTTTTATAGTCATTACCATAGACTCCATACAGTCGATCGATAAAATAGTTGAGCACCGTGACCCTTTCCAAAAATGATAGAAAATGGAAAACGACCTTTTTTTGAAAGAACCCTCGGCTCTTTTTGTCAGAATCTTGTCCCTCTACGTTGTGTTTAAGGTCCAACGGCTCTTTTTGTCGAATCTCCTACGTTGTGTTTAAGGTCCCACGGCTCCTTTTGTAGAATCCCCTTTTCACCTCCCCTCCCGTTGTGTTTTAGGTCCAACGGCTCTTTTTGAATACATTCTGTCCCTTTTCCCCTTACCCCGCGTTGAGAGTCCCACGGCTCTTTTTCACTATCCTGTTTCAAGTCGAAATCCACCTTAGAATGGCTCTTTTTGTATGAATTTTGTCCCCTTTTCATCTTCTTTTTACCCTCATGTTGCATTTTATCTCAAATCAAAGTATCCCCTCAAAGTTGGTCTGAACGTCGAAATTCACCTTCGAAGGGCTCTTTTGGCCTGATTTTTGTCCCTTTTGTTGCGTTTTCAGCTCCACTCAAAGTATCCCCTCAAAGTATCCCTGATTTCACTTCAATATACTTATTGAAACTTTTTTCAAATTCTTTCGGAAAAAATATTTTGGATGAGCGCGAGAAAAAAAAAGTTTCAACCCAGACGAATGATTTAAAACGGGGGGTGGTTCACAAATGAAATGGAGACATATCAGGGGGGGGGGCAAATGAAATGGATATGCTTCAAGCTTGGTGAAAGCAGCGACCCATCAAATGTAGGCATTTCAACGTGGGTGTATCGAGAAAACCAGGAGAATCATTCCAGAGAATCATTTCATTGCCATTTCACGACCTTCCAATCTTGGCGTGTCAAGGAGGACTCAGCCAGCAGGCGAGTGCAATTTTTTTGTGTCAAGTGTTTAAAAAGAGGCATTCCAATCTTGGTGCCTCATGTGACCCGAAAAAAGGGGGACCCAGTCGACATGGGACTCGGTCCCCCAATGTTCGGATTTTTTTGAAGATTTTGGCTAAAAACATTTACCGATAAGACTGCCAGAATTTGGGAATTTTCAACATGACGCCAAATCCTGACAGTCTTAACGAAAAACATTTAGCATTGACCTGTTGTCATAGAAATTCTTTTTCCGTTAAAACTGCCAGATTTGGAATATCCAACCTGACAGTTTTAACAAAAAAAAACAAACAAATGTCGACTGCAGTCGGAAGCAATCCAATGTCTAGCTGCTGGATGCTCACCTTTTATATATTCTAATGAGGTCACGTGAAACGATTTCTATTGGTGGACGCTTTTCAACCTTGAAACTAATCTTTTAACGTATTTTATGACATCCTCGAAACTAATCTTTGCACATTTTTCGTTAGAGTACAAGTTTTAAAAGAGAGGCCCTCCAACGTTGGCATCTTCCTTAATCCAAAAAAGGGGGGACCGAGTCGACTCTTGTGTTGACTCGGTCCCCCCTTTTTTGGGCCCATGGGCATTTTTAACAGTTAATATTTTCAGTCTAGTCCAATATTTACAGTTTAATATTTACAGTCCAATTTTTCACACTTGGTCTACCAAATCAGCCATTTGTTTCTTACATTCGGCCTGCAGGTTGTTGAAATGTTGCAGATGACGAGCAAAACGATAAGACTTTACCATGGTGCACTCGGATACATCATAATACTCGTGCATCACATCGTGGAGGTGATCTGGCAGAGTATGGTCATGTAGGTCCTGGAACTTTGGCAGAGTCTCCAGGTTGATGGTAAAGAGTCCCAGCTGCTGAAAGATTTTGCGCTGGTCGGTTCCCTTGACCACGATGAGGCCTCGATTTCCTTGCGCCAGGTGACAAAATTTGCCCCTGACGCAAAAGCTGAGGTATTTGAGGGGCACGGATCCAGGCAGGTGGCTTATGAGACGGAGACGTTCGTTGATATACCGATTGGCCCGGTCATCTTTCGAGGTCGTCCTCAAATTGGAATGATCCACGGTGATGCACATGACTTGTGGATCCATTCCATTCTCTAGAATCGTGGCAATGGACAATTCGATGGGGACAGGCTTACCCCCACGATGAAACACGTTGGCATGAGTAAAAAAGGCTAGATGAGACATGTTGCATTTGAGAAGGAATGCTTCTGCTGGCTAGAGGCTGGCGTTATATAGACTCAAGGAGCGTGACGTCAACTGGCATCCCATGGGCCAAGGCCTTTTACTGCTTAAGAAAGTTGTAACGCAATAAATTTTACTTTTTTGTGAGATACGAAGCTATTTAAGCGCATGGAAAATAAAAAGGAAAGAAATTAGCATCAGTGAGCTTAAAATCATTGTGAAAATGTGGAAAGATGGGAAAAGTCGTCGGAGAATAATCAGATCCGTTGGATGGCAGTATTCATCTATCCAGCGTGTTATTAATAACTTTAAATCTACAGTTTATACATACAAATATCATTCAGGTCGTCCATCTAAACTCACAATCAGAGAAAAATGAAGTATGATATCGGTAGTGATAAAAAACCCGCATTTGAATGCAATTCAAATAGTAACAGAGATTCACGAGAAATTTAACAAAAACATTTGGACGGATACTAGAAGAAAAATCTTCAAAAAGGCCTCATACCGTAGTCGAGTGGCTCGCAAAAAGCCTTATATTTCAAAGAACAAAGGATTGATTTTGCAAAAGAGCATATAAATAAACCACCGGAGTTCTGGAGGACTGTGATGTTCTTCTATGAGAGCAAATTTTGTATCTTAATTGTATCTTAATGTAAAGGTCGTAAATTCGTATACAGAAAACCTTCTACAGCACTTCAAAAAAAGAGCATTTAGTACCAAAGGTAATGCACGGTGGTGGTGGAGTCATGCTGTGAAGGTGCATGGAGAGCAATGGTGTTGGCAGGCTAAAGTATATTGAATGAGTTATAAACAAATGATTACCTTGATGCCCTAAAGACAATTTAAAGGAAAGTGCCATCAAACTCGGCCTAGGATCGTCATTTCGTTTCCAACACGACAACGATCCTAATCATACCACTGAGACTGTGAAGCTGTGGCTCTTGTATTATGTTCCAAATCAATTGCAATTGCCCAGCAGTCACCTGATCTGAATCATATAGAACACCTAACAGATTTTCTGGAGTGTCGGATTCATCATCACAATATATCTAGCAAGGATATGCTGATGAGTATTCATGAAGATGAATGAGGAAAGATAAACGCCGAAGAAACCACTAGGCTTAACAATTCAATGCTGAAGCAACTCCAGAAGGTTCTCAAAAGCCGGGGTTGTCCAACCATCTATTAAATAGCTCTTTATCCTTTTTAAATAATTTTTATATTTACTACTAAAACTGTGAACACAGTATTTTTCTACTTGGTTTTTGTTGTTATCGTTACAAACCTGTCTTTATTTTAAAAGCTATGAAAGCAAACCGAGTTTACTTTTGTTGTTCTCAATACTTGAAATAAACTAAATAAAATATAATTTTCAAAATTTTTTAAAATTCCAGTTTTTAAATTTTTTTTGTTGTTCTTTATGTAAGCAATAAAACGTTAACGCGGACTTTTTCTAGCAAGTGTAGTTCTGAGTAAATGTATAATCTCTGAAGCTGACAATTTGGTTCCGCACCACTGTAATTAAATATTTCACTTAAAGGATCGATAGATTGAATGGCTGTATAGTAAACAACAAAAACACAAAGTTTAATTTCATATACATTTATTTTGTTGAAATTTTCAAAAACTTCTTTATATTTCCTTTTTAGACAAAAATATTTCAGTTTTTTTTTTTTTTTGCTTCATCGAAGTAGTGTGTTTAAATAAGTCACTTTTATGTGCTTTCAATTCAGATCTGCATATCTTACAGTATGCCTTATTCTGGTCATCTTTTGTTTTTTCGAGCCATAATTCAAACATGGGAGTTGCAAGCCAAGATTTCTGAAAGGAGGAGTTTTTCACTTTCCTTATGATGACTATTTGGTCAAAATGCTAGAAATTAAAATAAAATAATACGTCAAATCGCAAAAAATGAAGTAAATGAAGTTTTCAACAGATCAACAGGGTATCACTCACACACACACACACTCACATCACAACTAAACTACATACAAACGGCACGAAATTACTAGATGTATTTTAGAGCAAGTGACAATTTATGAATGAATCAGCAATAACACTTCTTATAAGAATATACTTATGATGAAAAATGTTATTAAACTTACCTCTTAATCTATAAAAAAGAGAGAGAAAATTGAAAAATACATTTTTTTTATTGACTTAAACATGATGATGCAGAAAAAAGATTAATGATTGATGATTCATAAAAGAAAAATAAATATTTGCAATAAACAATAGACAAATGAACCACAATTTTTGATGTGTAACATCTTTACACTCGGTTGCTGGATATTTGTAAGAGTGATTTCGTGAAAAGGGACGGGAATGCATAACAGGAAGTCGGGGGAAGCACGCGCTGTTTGATTTGACCAATTCTGCGCCTTGGGTGTGTCTCTTCGCTAGCCTCGTCTCCGAGTCCAACTCTACTAGCAATTAAGAAGCCCGCCTACCGCACACACCGGCAAGTCTTATTAGACTTCATCCAGACTAAACTTGTTATTATTACGCTCAAATGTCTAAGTCTCAGGGCTCGTTGTGTTTGAAATCTCTGAGGATATATTTATATATGTGTAAATTATATATATTAATAATTATATTTCCTGTTAAGCGTCTGACAACGCTCATCATTCTTAGAAAAATAGGAGTAAGTAATATGGAATAATTTGAATAAATATTTAAGTGCTTATCATTTTCATACTTGGAGGTTAATTCCTGTCACTGTCAATAAAATATTTTTAATTGTGATTAAAAAAGATTTCTCGATTAAAAAAAACTAATTAAGTAAACGGGTATTTTTGATTTTCTCTAATATTTCTAATTTTTAAGCATGCGCTTGACGGTGTTTCTTCGCTACCCTCGTCTGAGGGTCCAACTGTAATAGCAATTAAGACGCCCGCCTACCGCACATACCAGCAAGTCTTGCCATTGTGGTGGTCACATACATTTCTCCGAATCTGTTAAAAAAATTAAAGATTTCCTGCATTTTGTACCGTATACCGAATACCGAAGGTGGTTCTGCTTTTTTTTTAAAAAAAACTATCACTCGCTTCCAATGATTTTGAGTGGTGATTTTAACGTTAACTTTAGTTTGCCAGAAGCTGAGCCACTCATAGCTTTTCTGAAAGATGAACTCAATTACGAAATGAACACTAATCGAAATGTTGCGACAACTAACAGTGGTACTGTTATTGACGCCGTTTTTCAACGATCTTTAAATTCTTTGAAATCACAAGTATATGTGTCATACTTTAGTTTTCATAAATCTATTTTCTCCGCTCTTCCCCAAATTGAACAAGAATAAATATTTTTGATAACAAAACTGCATTACTCCTTGTGTTAATGAAATAAAATTTTCATTAAAGATATAATTATTCAATAGAAAATTATTTCCAGTCATACCGATTCATTTCTTTCAGGATTAAAGTCACTACTGCGTATTTACCATGATAAAAAATCAGATGTTACACATCATATGCGACTACTGTAAGACTCGTTTCTTTTTTTTTAATACTGGGAAACAATAATGCAGGTTGTGCAATGTCTCGTTCCGGAAGTGGAAGATAGAGTTAGAAGATATGACTCATAAAACAAATTGTAGACAAAAACATTAATCATAGAAGAATGTAGAAATTACAAAAAAAAAAAAATGATGAAATCTATAGCAAGAAGTTTAAAAGTTGTTGTGGACACGAAAAGATATCCTACCAAGTACTATATTAAGAAGAAAAAAATACAATATTTAAAACCATATTGAGATTTTTTTTAAGCGTACGAAGACTTTTGTGGCCTAAATTTTAGCAGTTTTTTATTATTAAATTTTTTAACTGTTAGTTATGCTAGTCTTTAAAAATTGATTATGTTATTCCAATAAAAGAACAAGTAGCAGATTTATAAAAAATTAGTTTCAATATATTAGTTTTTATTTGTTGAAAACATTAAAATTTTACAGAAAATCGTTAGTTCACGTACACTTTTGAAGGAAATTAAGCTGTAATTTAACAATATATAATTCTACCCATGTATTAATCTAATGATAGTATCAATCAAGTAGTTGATTGGAAAGAGAGAAAAATCTAGGCTGTGGAATAACGGAGAATATTAGTGCCCCCTGAAAAGTCAGCTTTTGCACCCCAAGCTTTAATACGTACTTGACATCAGTCAGATTTTGGGCCTCCTAGAATCCCCCCCCCCACAATGCAAGGGTGTACGTTACGCCTCTGAATCTAGGTCAAATCCTTTAAAAATTGATTTAATCAGAAGATTTTTTAATAATGTTTGCTTTTGTCATTACTTGCAATTTTTTACATGTACATTGCTGCAATGTAAGTCAATTACAAAAATAAGTTTTTATTCTTTAATTCAATGTGGTATCGTTGATGATAATATACTTTTTACCTAGTTCTATAAGAATTTGTTCTTTCTGAGTTACTTTTCCAGTTTAATATTTATGTAGAAATTCTCTCTCTAAGTCTACTTCTTTCAGAATATTGCATGTTTCATTTTGAACATTTAGGAATTTGAGGCAATATGTTTTCTTGGCTGAAGAATTTTATCTCACAAAGATTCCCAGCCATTAGATATGGAGAGGTTACTTATAATTTTAGACAGAATGAGACTGGCCTCCCACAGGGCACAGTGATCAGCCCAATTATTTTTAATATTTTCTTTAATGATTTACCAGGTTTTTTAACACCAGCTGTTAACTCTGCTTTATTCTCTGACGATCTCGTTTTATGGGATAGTGCAACGAAAAAGAACCAAGATAGCCTTAATAGAACTTTAAATTCTGCATTAGATAAACTGGCAATTTGGATCTGTGAAAATGGAATGAGAGTAACAAGACTAACACTGTGACCCAATATTTTATGCCCAATTATTCGGATATATTCTTGATTCCTACTTGAAATGGAGAAAACATGCAGAACATTTGAAGAAAAAAGCGGAACAAAGACTCTGTATTTTAAAGTGTTTGGCTGGTTCGCGTTGGGGATGCATCAGAGGGACTCTACAGACTACAAATAAAATATTTATACTACCAGTTATTAGTTACTGTAATGAAATCCTAATTATTGCTCCTAAACACTCCATCCAAAGCTTTGAGGTATTTCAGAATCAAGACCTCCGTCTCATAACTGGTGCTGTGAAATCTTCTCCCGTTCTTTCTATGCAGGGCTTGACCAAACCCAAACCATTCTATATGTACATCCAGAGAAAGGCAGTAATATTATTTCAAAAACTTAAGAGTTCGCCTAATAACCCTTTCAGGAGAAATTATGACTTGAACAGAACTCGAAATTTAAAGACCCAGGAGGGGTTCATGCAGTCAGCCATGAAGGTCGCTTGTTATTTCGATATTTTTCAAGACATCTATTTTGCCTCAACCATTGTACCCTTTGGATTAAGTTCATCTTGATATAAATCTTGAACTTCATGTGAAGGTATTAAAGAGTGAAATGTCTCCCTGGAGCTCCTAGAAAAGCTACTGTAGCCCATTTTAGACTTTTGACATGTCATTACTGTCTGAGATTGCATCTCTTCAGAATTGATATCTCCAATACACCGGACTGTACTCTGTGTGACTCTGATCAGCTTATGACCGCTGGACATTCAGTCGTGTCCCCTGCACTAATTAGCCTTAATTCAACTGTCGAGAAATATTGGAGAGCACGTGCACTAATGGCATAGGTGCTATTGTAGTGTGTGGCATTTGTAAAATAAATGAAAATTTTCAAGCTTCTATCGGGATAAGCAAGAATTCCGTCGTTACTTTTCTTCTACCACTTGCTTTGGAAAAGAGTGGCGGGAGAGGGGAGTCCAGTTTAGATTGGTTCCGATTCTTGGCGGTGGCGAGGAGGGAGAGAAAGTACAGCGTTCTGTGTCGTTTTGGAGTGTCGTAACATACAACAACATGTTTTCTTTGGTGACTAAAGTCGTTAATTTTATTATTTTTTTGGCAATTTTTCTGAAAAAAATTAATTTTTTTCGAAACTTGTTCCGATATTTTTATATATGGTTGAAAGTAGCAAAAGGTTGCGGGATCTTCAAGTAAAGTAGCATAAAATTTTAGAAATAGCATTAGGATGAAATAAGTAAGGAAAAGGTTTCAAAAAGTAGCAAAATTTGCGAAAAATTGCACGATTTGGCACTGTAGGCGTAGCAATAGTGGTAAGCAAACCATAACATACAGTCGATCGATAAAATAGTTGAGCACCGTGACCCTATCCAAAAATGATTGAAAATGGAAAACGACCTTTTTTTGAAAGAACCCTCGGCTCTTTTTTTCAGAATCTTGTACCTCTACGTTGTGTTTAAGGTCCAACGGCTCTTTTTGTGGAATCTCCTACGTTGTGTTTAAGGTCCCACGGCTCCTTTTGTAGAATCCCCTTTTCACCTCTCCTCCCGTTGTGTTTTAGGTCCAACGGCTCTTTTTGAATACATTCTGTCCCTTTTCCCCCTACCCCGCGTTGAGAGTCCCACGGCTCTTTTTCACTATCCTGTTTCAAGTCGAAATCCACCTTAGAATGGCTCTTTTTGTATGAATTTTGTCCCCTTTTCATCTTCTTTTTACCCTCATGTTGCATTTATCTCAAATCAAAGTACCCCTTCAAAGTTGGTCTGAACGTCGAAATTCACCTTCGAAGGGCTCTTTTGGCCTGCCTTTTGTCCCTTTTGTTGCGTTTTCAGCTCCACTCAAAGTATCCCCTCAAAGTATCCCTGATTTCACTTCAATATACTTATTGAAACTTTTTTCAAATTCTTTCGGAAAAAATATTTTGGATGAGCGCGAGAAAAAAAAAGTTTCAACCCAGACGAATGATTTAAAACGGGGGGTGGTTCACAAATGAAATGGAGACATATCAGGGGGGGGGGCAAATGAAATGGATATGCTTCAAGCTTGGTGAAAGCAGCGACCCATCAAATGTAGGCATTTCAACGTGGGTGTATCGAGAAAACCAGGAGAATCATTCCAGAGAATCATTTCATTGCCATTTCACGACCTTCCAATCTTGGCGTGTCAAGGAGGACTCAGCCAGCAGGCGAGTGCAATTTTTTTGTGTCAAGTGTTTAAAAAGAGGCATTCCAATCTTGGTGCATCATGTGACCCGAAAAAAGGGGGACCCAGTCGACATGGGACTCAGTCCCCCAATGTTCGGATTTTTTTGAAGATTTTGGCTAAAACCATTTACCGATAAGACTGCCAGAATTTGGGAATTTTCAACATGACGCCAAATCCTGACAGTCTTAACGAAAAACGTTTAGCATTGACCTGTTGCCATAGAAATTCTTTTTCCGTTAAAACTGCCAGATTTGGAATATCCAACCTGACAGTTTTAACAAAAAAAACCAAATGTCGACTGCAGTCGGAAGCAATTCAATGTCTAGCTGCTGGATGCTCACCTTTTATATATTCTAATGAGGTCACGTGAAATGATTTCTATTGGTGGACGCTTTTCAACCTTGAAACTAATCTTTTAACGTATTTTATGACATCCTCGAAACTAATCTTTGCACATTTTTCGTTAGAGTACAAGTTTTAAAAGAGAGGCACTCCAACGCTGGCAGCTTCCTTAATCCAAAGAAGGGGGGGGGGACCGAGACGACACTTGTGTCGACTCGGTTCCCCCTTTTTTGGGCCCATGGGCATTTTTAACCGTTAATATTTTCAGTCTAGTCCAATATTTACAGTTTAATATTTACAGTCCAATTTTTCACACTTGGTCTAACAAATCAGCCATTTGTTTCTTACATTCGGCCTGCAGGTTGTTGAAATGTTGCAGATGACGAGCAAAACGATAAGACTTCTACCATGGTGCACTCGGATACATCATAATACTCGTGCATCTCATCGTGGAGGTGATCGGGCAGAGTATGGTCATGTAGGTCCTGGAACTTTGGCAGAGTCTCCAGGTTGATGGTAAAGAGTCCCAGCTGCTCAAAGATTTTGCGCTGGTCGCTTTCCTTGACCACGATGAGGCCTCGATTTCCTTGCGCCAGGTGACAAAATTTGCCCCTGACGCAAAAGCTGAGGTATTCGAGGGGCACGGATCCAGGCAGGTGGCTTTTGAAACGGAGACGTTCGTTGATATACCGATTGGCCCGGTCATCTTTCGAGGTCGTCCTCAAATTGGAATGATCCACGGTGATGCACATGACTTGTGGCTCCATTCCATTCTCTGGAATCGTGGCAATGGACAATTCGATGGGGACAGGCTTACCCCCACGATGAAACACGTTGGCATGAGCAAAAAAGGCTAGATGAGACATGTTGCATTTGAGAAGGAATGATTCTGCTGGCTATTAGTTATATAGACTCAAGGAGCGTGACGTCAACTGGCATCCCATGGGCCAAGGCCTTTTGATGCAATCGTTTCACGTGGGGTTCCAAAGCCCGTTTCCAGGGTTGGGGACACGCCAGGCGCCAAGGAAGGTTTTCGTCTCGATGCATTTCCCATACGTCCAACCACGTTAATAATCTCACGTACACATCCGCTAGGCGCGTGCAATACTTGAGATTCAACGGATAGGCCTCCTTATTGTGAGGTTGATGGGCGTCCCAAACTCAGCGAGACGGGGGACGACCCAGTTGAAAGAATTTTAAATCGACTCCTGGATCCCACGTCAAATCCAAATGACTCGTAAAGACGACCACGGTTTTTCCAAACGACCGAGGAACGTGCACACCAAAATTGGGCTCAAAAAGGATGGTGTAAGGATAGTCTGACTCGTGATACGTGACTCGATCTGGCCAGTGACCCAAATTTCCAAACACGATCGTCGTGCGATGTCGACACTGGTCCAATAAATGTTGTATCATTTTGACGCAAGGTCTGAGATTTGGTTTTTTTGACACAAAAAATGAGACTTGTTTTCTTTAAAAATTTTTTTTATTAATCATCTACAAGACAGACTCATGGGTTGAATCGCTTTAAATCCAATAGAAAGTTTGTTACAAGAGGGGAGTTTGGGCATGGACAAGTCCAGGGGCTGCATCGCCAAATCTCTTTCGAAAGTATCCAGGAAGGCAATGAGCTCATTGTTTTCATCAAAGAGAGAGAGGGGACCAGGTGGAGCACTTGGGGTTCTTGTTCATAGACAGACGATAGGAGCTGGTCGAGCAAAGCAGTATCTGGCTCTGGAATCTGTTCAAGCTCTGGAATCTGCTCAGGTTCTGGATAGAGTAGCTCAGGTTCTGGAATCTGCTCAGGTTCTGGATAGAAAAGCTCAGGCTCTGGAATCTGCATAGGTTCTGGGTAGAGTAGCTGAGGCTCTGGAATGTTCATAGGAACTGGAATCTGTATAGGCTCTGGCATCTGCACAGGGACTGGAATCTGTATAGGCTCTGGCATCTGCACAGGGGTTGGAATCTCTCTAGGCTCTGGAATCTGCGTAAGTCTCATGATGCGCCTTCGTTTCTTGGGTGGGTCTTTCAAAGGTTGCTTCAGTCCATGAGTTGGGGTAGGAGGAGGTAGCTTGTAAGGGGTTTGATCAAACCTTTTCATTTTTCGAAAATCCCCCAAGTAGAATCCCTTTTGAAGGAGCTGAGGGAGAAGGGATTCGGGGATAATGTCCAGACCAAAAGCTGTTTTTTGAACCGTCAACATCAAGTAGTGGGTTCCAGCTGGGATCGGATACGCCATGTGGGGCTCCAAGATGGTCCGATGGTAGAGCATTTGGTCATAGGCCTCAAAACTCCTCCTCGCCACATTGGGTTGGGCTCGGCACTGGAGACTGGAGGGGGGCAATTCGTAGAGCAGCATGGGCACCTGCGTCGTTTGAATGAAATGCACCTCTCCGGGGTGCACCGTTCTCAAACCAAAGGTAAAGTCTTTTTTCACAAAAAACATGTTGCCATAGATGTAGACCATCCTCTTGTCGGTATTTTTGAGCAAACGATCTGGATTTTTCAAGAGGTTTTTGGACACTTTTTCCCACTGGATATCGTGGGGTCTAAATGCGTTGACGTGCTTGGCTTCCATCACGGCACGCTTGAAATTATCCATAAACGTCTTTTTTGATGCCAATGATCCTTGCAAAATAAGGTAAACACTCGTTTCGCGTGGGGCTCTTGGTAGAGGATGCCCGCTCGAACTTGGCCCTGCCGAGCGGCATATTCCAACGCATCGGGTTTCTCGGGCAACGTCACGGGCACCACGGTGGAGGAAAGGTGCTCTGGGAAGGCATCCATGCTGCAAACTGAGGAGAAGCGTCGTTACGCGTCCTCCTTTTATACGTTTTTCAGACAGGATGCGAGTGAAAATTGGGGTTGAGAGGTTGGTGGAGAATGGCACACATGCCTTGCACGGCAATCCAACGATGACATTGCGTCTGGTGGCAAAAGGGGCATTCTCCCCGTGGATGGGATTTCAAGAGCACGACCGGGATGCGTTTGAAAGGACTGAAAGCGCTCCATTTTGCTTGAATGTCTTTAAATTCTTGCTTGGAACGTGAGTCGGTCATACAAAGGATACCGACATTGAGATAATGTAAAGAGTTGAACAATTCATTCGCACCGACCCGATCCGAGGCATACGAGACGACACCATTGGTGAGCGTGAAACCATGGTCTTGGAGACACAACACGGCCAGACCGTGAGTATGGAAAAAGACTTGGGCATGGTTCTGGGGAAATCGATAGGCATAAGGGGGTCGTCGATAAGGTTTAAAACGACGTCGTCGAAGATCTTGGGGTTTCTGCTCATCTGGAGAAGAAGGTTCATGAGAAGGAGAAGCCATGGGAGTGGAGGGCAAAGGTGAACCAGGTGTCGACAACAGGTGAAACAAATCTTCTGTATCTGTCATTTTGTATAAAAGATTTGCTGCGAGCATTTGTCTCTTAAACCCAATCTCTCTAAAAAAAAATTTAAAAAATTTTTTTTTTTGAGAGAGATTGAGTTGTAAAATTTTTATTTGCTTCTGAAAGATATTTCAACACCAAAGATTTTTTCAAACTCGCCTGCCTCACCCTCACATTCTTTTTTGTAAATCTTTCAAACCTGTCAAATGTTTCTTTTCAAACTTTTTACCTCACATTCTTTTTTTGTGGGAAAATTTTTTTTTCCGAGAATGACCCTTTTCAAACTTTCTTGCCTCACAATTTTTTTTTTTTGGGTGGAAAAAAAATGTTCCCAACCCCCCTCAAGTTTTTTTTCTTGTCGTTTCCAACCTTGACATTGAGAGTAGCCCAAAAAAATGGGAGAATGATTACTGGTCCCGAGCTATGCTGCTTTCCAGCAATCATTCTCCCATTTTTCTGGGGAAACCTCTCCACCTCTACGGTGCTCGTATGGGGTTGGGCGCCCTGCAGAGGGGACAGGTATTCCTCACCTCCAGGTGTTGCAGTAAACACCGCATGTGAAATACATGGCCACAATGTGTCTTTTCTGGCCAATGCATCGGACTCAGACAGATGGAACACGTCTCGGGTATTTGGAAGACGCTTTCGGGCCATTTGAGTGCATAACAGCCATCCAAGACGGCTTGAGCCAAGAGAATCCAAGGGGCCAACGGTTGAGGTCCATGTCGCCTCCAGGCCTTGAACACCAATCGGTATAACTTGGGAAGGGCCAAGACCTTCCACAGAGCTTGCAGAAAGGCCCCCTTGCCTTGGGCCGCCTGCTGTTCGAGGTAATCACTGTAAAGTTCGGAAGGTTCAGAAAAGGTGAGGCATTCGAAAGTAGGCAGATTGTCGTGGGGCTCGGGATGGGGAAACACTTTGCGTAACAGGTCTCCCAGGTCCACGGGGGAAAGAGCAATGACGTCGGACGGAGTGAGAGTCTGTAACTGGGCTCGAAACTGCATCATAAAGGTAATGTACTCGGCCAAAAGGGCCTCGTGGTATTTGGCCAGATAGACTTGAAACGCTTTGTCAGACTCCATTGTCTCGTATGATGCAGAGGGCTTCCCAGCCGTGCTTTTTAAAAGAGAAAAGTAGGAAGTGGATTTTGATTGGCTAGAAGAATGTCCCACCTTCGCCAACGCGAGGAAAGTATTCTTTTCCATTGTCTGGTTTCAATCTTGCTTCGGAAGGCGCACCACACCATCCATAAAACGTGAATCGTGGGGTTTCCCCGCCGTAAGCTAACCCATGGCAGGGGTCATTTCAAAGAGGGTAGTGAGCTTATCAACAGCTTTATGTCTCCAACATTGACATTGAGCTCGTCTCAAAACCTTGATGATGTATAGACCCATCCCGTACGATGACATGATTGAATTGTTTCACCATAAAATATTGCTCGGGTGCGTCAAATAAATGAAAACAATGGCAAGTGTCGGGTCCTTCAGTGCATTTATCCGCACTATAGACACAATCGGAAAGGTGGAATCCATGTTGGCTAAAGACCACCTGGACGGGAATAGGAAATTGTTTCACGAGTTCATGAAATTTCACAATACCCGCTAAACGTTGCAAGCGTCGTCTATAAGACGACCAACGTGAGACGTTGTCTCGCAAACCCGAGAGAATGTTTTTTCCCAATTCACCAATGAAAGACTCTAACGAGGTCATAATGACGTGTAAGAAATGTCACTGCAAACAAAATGAAAACTCGAGTGGAAAGCTCTGCCTTTTTGAACACTCTCCAATCTCTCTAAAAAAAATTTTTTTTTTGTTTGCAAGTTTCTGTTACAATTTTATTTTACAGTTGGTATCGGAAATTTTTTCCATGCTCAATTGCTCATTCTGAAGGCTGTCAAGATTTTCTAACATGTCGCGAGTCTTTGGCTCGGGGTCAATAGTATTTTCCATTGCATAAAATTGGCTCCAACCTTATAATTGGTTGGCTCACCGTGCAACATTTGTTCTTGAAACAAATGATTGTAAGCTTATAAATGTTTGGGAGTTTTATGTAGACTTGATACCCAACATTCACATTTAGCTTTGGTCAAACACTCTTTGGGATGCAAAGTCCCATCTCGTACGACGACTTTATCCAATTGTTTCACAATAAAATATTTCTCGGGTTCATCAAATACATAAAAACAATGACAACAACCTGGGCCTTTAGTATTTTGGTCTCTACTATAGATGCAATCCGAGATGTGATGCCCATGTTTGTTCTGTACCAACTTGACGTGAAGAGTAAATCTGTTCAAGAGTTCTTGAAATTTCACAATACCCGCTAAATGTAGCAATTTTCGTCTATAAGGAAACAACTCGGAGGCAGGTTCTTGCTGCACACCTGGGATAATAGTTTGTTCCAATTCAGAAATTAATGTTTTTTAAAAAAGACATTACTCTGAAGAATGAATGCTTACAATCAGGGAATAGACAACTGAATAAAGAGCCCAAAATATTTAACACTATCAAGGTCAATCTCTTTTCTGTTTTGGAAACCTATCTCACTAAAAAAAAAAATTTTTTTTTGAGATTTTTTTTGAAAATGTTTGAAAAATTTTGACAATGTTTCAGTTGGATTTTCAGAGCAGAGAATAAACTGAGCTTGACTCACAAGTCGTCAAGCATCAAACTTTATTTGCTTCTGAAAAGATGGGAGGAGGCATCATAGAGGTCGTGTAAACGCACTCTGGATCAAGGCATACATCTTTGCCAACGTTTACTATTTGCGTCCGTCATATGCATGGCCCGGGGCAAGTATTCTTGTCCATTCTCCAAAATGTGTTTCAATCTTGCTTCGGTGGGTTCACCGTGCAACATTCGTTCTTGAAACACCATCGATTCCAATAAAACGTGAATCACACAATCATGAGGTGGCTCTTTTCCCCGAGAACACGGTAAGCAATCTTGTTCACAAAAGCATGCATCCGAAACAACAGACATGGTCGGACAAGATAGATTGAAAAGAAACAAAATTCAAAGCACCCTACACTAGACGAGTAACTGAAATGAGGGTGGTAGAAAGCCTTAAAATTTTAAAGAGCACGGAGTTGTAATACAAGCAGCACTCAAAGAGAACAACTCTAGCTAGACAAGAAATAAAGTTATCTTTAAAAATAATAATAATATTTTTTTTTTTTTAGAG
>BMAO01019017.1:0-17719 GCA_019973975.1 Trichonephila clavata
AAAATGGAGAATTCCATCAAGTTCATATACTCACATTATCCCTATCCAGCTTTCTGTTAGGTTCCATCTAAATTAGAAGAAAACCATCTGAATTGAAACAATTCTTTTCACAGAAAAATACTATAAACATATTTAAGGAATTTAAAAACATATCCAAATGTTTTCTCACATATTTTACATTAAAAGAGTGTGCTCATATAATTTACATTATATTATTCAGATATTTTAACTGAAATATTCTGTTTATTTATAAATTTCATTATTTCTCATTCTAAATACCATTAATTGATAATGCACTTCTAGTCACTCATACATAGAAAATTATCCAATAAGAATATTTCTTCTACTAATTCAAATTTGCAGGTAATGAATGAAAATTTCCCATTTTAACATAAATAAAAATGTAAAGAACAGCAAAATATATCACATATTTAATATTTAAACTTCATCTACATCTAGTCTTTAAAAAAATTAGATATAAATTACTTGATCTTCAATAGCTTTATGATCAGTATCTTGCAACCAAAATCCTAGAATTATGCTGTCATTGGCATGACATAAACTTCGAAGTAATGAAGTAGTTGTATTGGCTGGGTTTTCAGTTAGAGTAAATTCAGCTACAAGAAGCCTTAGAAGACTATTATAAGTTCCTACAGAAAAATATGAAAATTATAAATTAGCACAGTATCATATTTACAAAATTCTAATATGTTTTATTTCTTTTATTTAAAAATATGCTCTAAAATTAAAATGCAATAAATTTTTCACATTACAACATTTTAATCTATATGTAATGATATTTGGCTTGTAAAAAAAATAATGATTAATAATAAAATAATAATATTTCCAATATGGTAGACGTTACTAGTGTTTCCTCACTCCAAATACGGCCTAATTGAAAACTAATCTTAACATGATTCTTAGTGCTATGATTATCAGCAAAATAAGAGCCAGACATTGCTGCAATGATTAATAAAAGTTCAGGTACAACAAATGGGCACTTTTTATAATAATGAAAGCTGCAATTTGATAAGAAAATTTAATTCAAAGTGTTGAATGTTGCAATGTAGGATTAGCATTAGATTGAATACTAAATTTAAAAGGAAAAATGCTACATTTATAAAAGATGAATACACATAAATAAATTCAAAAGGAAAAAAAAAAGCTCTTTCATTCAGTACATTAAATTTTTTTTGATACACTAGTGGCATAAGACCTTGCAGCTTTCTGCAAAGAAAAGTTGGATCTTTAAATAATTCAAAATGGTGATCAGAGCATCATAACTCTCTCAATAAATGCTGATTGTAGGTCTAGGTTAAGTAATAGCAACAATTATCTCCTGAATCACAAGACATCTATAAATGGATCTCTACAAGGGAAAAATGCTGCACAAAGACTATATCAGAGCATTTGCCCTTACAATAGCATCACAGACTAAACACAGAAGAATTCAAAGTCTCGCAATACAAGATGGATGACTTCCTTAAGCAATGTGAACATTGCTAAGATTTATGATGTTTCAGATAACAATGACATGGCTGTATATTTGAATAAAAATTTGAATGAGACATTCCCAAAAATAAGATTTAATGTTGTCTCATTTTTAATCTTATAACACAGTATTCTTATTTTCAATTTACAAAGAAACTTGTCTATTGAAGTTAACTTTAAATACATGTGTTAAAAAGAAAATTACCCAAATGAAACAGTAAAATACAAAGCAGTTTTCTTTAGCAATCTTTTTTCATGTAAGTGAATTCAATACATAAAAAAGTTTAAAATTGTGACAGAAAATATATTAAATATTTTAAAAGAGGAACTGTTAAAATATTTTAGATAGATCTTCCCATAAAAAAAGGTTTTAAAATAGCAATATACAAAATAAAAGTATTGACTTGAAAAAAAATATTTCATAATGTCAATATTGACACCATTATTAAAAGATTCTTACCTTCAAAAGAACGTGGAGGCAGAAGTGAAAGGACTTCATATAATCTCATTCTTACCATAGCAGCACAAGCTTTTAAATGCTGGCCATACGATTTAAATACATGTCCAACACTAGAAAAAAAAATCAATTGCTTAACTAACATAAAATTAGAAATAAAACTTTGAACTTAAATAAGAAACTCATCTGTATAAACTGAATAAAAAAAATAACATCTTGTAAGAAATTAATTTCATAAATAATGGGTATATTATCACTTATGTAAGAAAAGAATTTCACACAAAAATTTGCACATCAAATAATGAAAATATATATATTAAACAATACAACATAAAAAAATAACTGAACTGAACTCAGTGGTGCAACAGCCCACAAGGGCCAAGGCCTACTGTGCCTATCTGTTTTCATAACCTTAGGGGTTGAGGTGCACATTTGCAGATGTTTCAGTCAAGTGGTCACTCTGATGTGAAACCCCCAGTGTTCAGTTCCCAAGCAAGCTTGATACTCATTTATTGACCCACTGAAGGGATGAAAGGCTCAGTTGACCTTGACTAGCCTTGGATTTGAGCCCCAGATCTGTGGCCTGAAAGCCCGATACACAACCACTCAGCCACTGGGCCTCAAAATAACAAATAACTGCAAAGAATTAATTTGTTAAATATTGAACTACAAAATAGAGACATTACTTGGCATAAAGCATATGAGCAAGACACACCAGGGAAACATCTATAAGTAGTGAAACTTATTGATGTCTTCCTGTTTTAAAGTTGCTACAAAACACAAGGTCAACAAGTGGATTAGCAAAACAACTTACAGAAATAATGACGAGACTAATAACTTCAATACAAAATACAAAACAATTTTTAAACCTTTTTGATGTTAATATGGTTTTGGAAAATTAATTTTAAAAAATAAGCTTAAGAAAGTCATAAATGTTAAAATTATAATTTGATGCTTCGAGTATTAGGAATTACTATGTAATAATATTTTTGAAAACTTAAAAACAAAAGTAGTTTGCATAGATATTTATAAAAAAAAAAATGTTAGGATAGCTAAAATTTTTAAAAATATTTAACTTTACATAGAATATAAAATTTTTAAAAAAATTACGGAAAATAACATGCAAGAATTACAGATTCATGTAAGAATGATAATTTGTGATTTAACCATGAACAAAGAAAACACAGAGATAAAAAATTTATATGTTGAGACATGTAAAAAAGTTACACAAAATATTCTCAAGAATAAGTTCTTACTTTACAAGCATAACAAGAGCAGATTCAATTGGTGACAATAATCGCCGCCACAATATCATCTGTCACAAGATCCTTACAATGCAACAAGAAACTTGCCATAGCTTGAAAAAATTCATTTAGTTACAAAATTAAAATTATTTTAAAGGGAAAAAAATAACATAAATAGATATATTTTAGTAATTTAAAGTGCTTAAATAATTTTTATATAAAAATATTTTATATTTGTGTCTCATTAATATAAATAGAAACTTAAAAATATTTTAAATATATACGCACATAGATAAATAAGTTAATGCACTTTGAAGAACTAAATAGTTTTTATTGGAAATAATTATGTAAAATTTATATATTTTTTAAAATTCTAAATAGTTAAAACATTTTTAAAAAATATATATCATAAGTAATTCTTGCGTCAAGTTCTATCAGGTTTTTTGCAGTAACACATAAAAGGTAAAATTACTTCAAAGCAACTGCATAGCAGTATAAAAAAATGAGAAAAATAAATATCTACAATTACATTTTGAAGTTTCAGAAGGTACAAACCAGATTTCAATCTGAAATTATAAAACATTTAACTCGCTGCTGATCATATAAAACTATCTAGTTGACTTTAGAGGAAATTAACTGCAAGAAATTAATAATGTGTCTGTAATTGTGCTTTACCTTGGAGTATTATTGCTATTTAATAATACTCCATGCTAATATTTAATATGCTCCAATAATACTGAATAAACAAAAAGAAAAATTAAAAATAAGTTTTTAAAATAAAATAGGGGTACACATTTATGCAGACAGAAACATTCATATATCTAATAAATCTAAAAACTTTCATTGAGTATATTTTTAAAACATAACTTTTAAGATGATGAAATAAAACAAATTTCAGACATGATATAAATTTTTAAAAAACATTTCCTTTAATTTATTCTTAGTACCAAGTATTCTTCACAACATTTCTTCTTTGGAATGAAGTTTTTAAATTGATTTTTATTCAATAATTTACAAAAACTAAGGGTCAAAAATAGACATATGACAGCTTAGTATTTCATTAAAAAAACATTCAATTTAGTTTGATGGTTTTCATATTTGAACAAAATGTATTGTTAGCAATTTCATTAGAATTAATAATCATTTGTTCTAAATACATATATTACTAAATCCAAGTCAATAAAATACTGAAAATTTGAAATATACAAACCAGCTAAAGCTCCAGCTCTTCCTTCTAAAGTAACTTGCCAAGTAAATGCATCTCCTCTATGCCTTTCTTGCTCTAATTCCTTATTAGACCTAGGAAAAGAATTTTTCCATAGCAACATCATTCTTGGAAGAAGGCCTTTGACAACAGAAGAACCTGCAAACATAATTCAAACATTCAATTTAAAAAATATAAAGTAAGGAATGCTGCCTAATGCCGATTTAAAAACAGAGTGTCTTTAACAAAGATGGCGGCAAGGCCTCTTATATTGTCCCAAAATTATTTGTGAAAATAATTAAATTAGTTTCAGAAAATACTTCAGTGTCATTAAAATATTATTGAAAAAGCATGTTACCCCTAATTTTTTATTATATAACCAACTACAAATATTTTTTTCTAAAATGTCACCCATTTACTTCCATCATACAAGCCACTTAATGTACCTTTATATTAGATCTTTCATAGTATGTAGTGTAAGTTTAAAATACAAATAAAGAAGGGAAAATTACTCTGGAAAGGCAAAAAGAAACAAAATGATTGATGACTTTTTTTTTAAATAAACAAACCACACAAACTCTTATAATTTTTTATATTATTCAGCAACATCTTTTCTAAATATGTTCACAACACCAATTTCTAAATGTCCAACATCAATAAATATCAATTCTTATTTATATGCTGCATTTAAGATTTATATGCTCATACAGAACAAGCATTCAAAAAGAAAAAGAAAATTATTCTAAAACTTATAAATAGGTACAATGAAATAAATATAACTAAGGAAAACTACTTTGAAAATTAAAAGTTTTTGCTAGTTGGATTTGTACTTTACTTCAATTCATTTCTATTATGTATATTGTAAATTTCTAACAATTTAAGCCATAACCATGCTGTGATCATACTTTTTTTCTTTCAATTTCTCAAAACAATAATTCAAAATTTTAGAGATACCAAAGTTATATGAAATATCTAAACAAATTAAGAACCACTTTTATTATAAATTCATTTGAATAGAAACAAGTAAAACCTAAAAATTGATCAGATCTTTATATATTTTGCAAGTATTTGGTGAAATTTTTGCTATAACAGCTATTGTAATAAAATTTTTAAAATAAAATTAATACAATTATAATCCTCACAAATATATTATTGTGCTTAACTTATTTATCCTCTATTATTATTCAATTAAAATTTTTATTATTTCCATACACACGTCCATACATTTTAATCAAATTTAGTCGTAAATTTTTTAAAAAAGTATTTAGTTTTATAAAGGTTTCCAAATTAATATACATCAATACCCAAGGCAGCATGAACAAAAATGACATATATTGAAAAGGCTTCCTGCCCATGAAAATTAAAAATTTGAATAATATTAAACAACTTTAAGAGCTTGTACAAATTTTAAGATATATTAGTCTTTGAACAAAACTTATAATGCTTAAAAAGTACACATATGAATCAGAACATTTTTTTTCACCACACAATTTCTATTATTGTGTTAATTTATATTTAAAAAAAGAAAATAAATACAATGTACAGCATTTTTAAATGAAAATAATCAAATGATAAAGATTTTTTTTATACCTAATGTCATTACAGATCCTATCATTAGCCAACCTGCCTGAGTTCTCTGAAGAGAAAGTCGACTGTTTTGAGATGCACTTCTTAGTAAATCTTCAGCAACATTGAATATCATCTAATTGAAAAATAAAGAAAAATTCAAAATAAATACTCCAGATATAATAAACATGCACAGAACAGATTGATCAGAGATGATAAATCTAAAGATTTTATATTCAGTAAAGATTTCTCAGCTTTGTTTTTCATAATTCAAAATTTCAGAAGTAATATTTAATTTTGTAAAACATCTTCATCTTACATTAAAAAAACAAGATCTAAACTTGGCCTGTTCCTTTAGACAGAAAAAGAGATTTAACAATAATATATTATATGCCACTTTCATTATCTTGCAGAGACCAGCACTTTTATTTTATAAATCATATCTGTTTGAAACAGAAATGAGTAATAAAAGTAGAGAAAAGGGGAAATATTACATATTTTATATAAGGGAGGGGTAATTTCCTTTCCCTTACATAAAATATGTTCAATAGATTACCTCAAAAATTGTAATGTTTAATTATCACATAACCTTATATGTTAAAGTAAAAAAAAAAAACATTTCTTAAATATTTCAAAATTTTAAATATATGCTGCATGATAAATAGTTATATGTGTTATAACAAGGAATTTATTACACTATTAGAAAATAATAGCGATCTGAAAGTATGCTTTGAGCTTAGATTCTGCTGATATAAGTGAAGACTGCCTGAACCCTTTGAGAGGTCTATTTTTATTAAAGCTGGCTTTGCCAAATGTACAAGAGCCAGAACTACATGTGGAACACATTTTCAGACAGAAAAATTTCTCAATTTTCATGAAAATTAGTACATTAAAATTTATACTTACAAAGTTTTTAAAATTTCAAAATATTTCAAATTTGTTTTAATACATAAAGGGATAGCTAACATAGCATTATGGTTTGGGAGGAATATTGCAAAACACATTTTATACCAGTAAAAATGTATCAACTCAAGATAAAAAGGAGGAGTATGATAGAATATGCTGCTCTATATAGGATAATGAAGCCAGAATGTAATATTAATGTTTCAGTTCTTTTCTACATGAAAAATATTCTGAATTCTGGTCCTATTTTATTTAACATTAAGTGAAGATAAGCCTTAAATTACTTTAAAAAAAATACATGGAACTCAAAATTAACTTCTTGATTCATTTAATGGCTGAGACTTGTCATATTTGTTTTTCCTAAGTTATGGATGACAAGTCCAATTCATAATTTAATCTAGGACAAAATTAAACATTTCTATCATAAAGATCAATTCTCATTTCAACTAAACTGGCCAATGTTTCAACTGAAAACTTCCTTTCAAACATTAAAAGAGAGCATTGTCAATCAAATGACCAATCAGTTAGTGTTCTTTCTTTATTAAGAATATAAACTACTATCTAGAATTATAACAAGAAACTATGAATATATGATGTACTCTCACTTTAAAGAATTCATATCTGAGAATGTATGCTTAGTTTCAATTGTCGCAAATTGGTAATGTTTTCTTTCTTAATGGAATATTTTGTATTTTTAAAGTGAAAACTTCTTTAGCGGCGTTGGGCACTTTTTGGTAGGGGAAAATCTTATGGGTTCGCATCACCGACATGCTTTGACTGGCGCAAGGGAAGTTCGCCTTATACTTTTTGGATGGGTGAAATCTCGTACGTTCACGTCACCGACATGCTTATAGCAGTATATCTGTTGCAATATAGCTGACGTATAAGTGCTCTGTATATCTTATAAATTGAATGGATTTAGTGAAAACTTCAATGTGTATATACCAGGGCTTCGAACCGTAATTTTTTTTGTTCCGGTTTTCGTTCCGGTTCAACTAAAAAATTAATATCGGCTCAGTTCCGGTTTTCGTTCCGACCAAAATAACGGTTTTTTCCGGTTTTCGGTTCAGTTCCGGTTCGAAGCCCTGGCCAGCCCGATTCATTTGGGGGCGGAGTGATGGATGATGACATCAATGATTGACGTAAAAATCGCCTAATGAAATACTACTATTACGAAACATTTGAATCGCCGCCATTACCAAACACCCATTTGATGCGCAGAAGATTTGATAGATGCTTCATGCTACGTCACTTAGGGCCTCCCTCTCCTGTCTATTTACTCCTCCCTGATCTAAACAGTCTATACAAACATCCGTGGATGATCGCATGCTGAGATGTGAAAAATAAAATATAACTCGATATTTTTCTTAAAAAATCATCTATACTTCTAGTTTAATCAACTGAATTAAATATGTCTTCTACAAGTAGTTTCATGCGAAACTGAAACAGAAAAATACTAGTGAATATCAAAATAGGAAATCGAGAAGCAGTATACATGTAATGATAATTATAAAGTTGACGTTAAATTAGAAAATATTGATAAGTTGGTAACAGTAACAAAATGACTGAAAGATATATCGAACCGAAATAAACCGATATTTTTTTCGGTTCAGTTTCGGTTTTCGTTCCGACCAAAATAACGGTTTTTTCCGGTTTTCGGTTTTGTTCTGGTTCGAAGCCCTGGTATATACTGTGCATTGTTGAAATAGTGTTTTCGTTTGATTTTTTTTTTTAATCGTCCAATGATCGAAAACTCAGTACTACAAAATATAAAACGACGATCAATGTGGTTTCAACGCGATACTTAGATAAATTTGAATCAAACCTTTTCCTTTCTTTCTTTAATTACCATAAGCTTATTGTATCTTTTTTAGAACAAAATGATAAAATTGAAAGTACAAAAAGTCTAAGTAATGTTGAAATTAATGACGACAATGATGCAAACAATTAAAATAATGTTAAAAATCAAGTACATTGAAATTTAAGTAAATACAAATACTATTTATAAGTAATATGATTGTATATGAATTGTTATTTCAATTGTATTTATATTTTGTCATGATCTTGTACAGTCCCCCCATAATATATTTGAATAATAAAAAACCATGTAAACATAATTGTTGCTCAGAGTGTCAATAGATGTGAAAACCAGATTGATGTTTATTATTTTAATTCAAACATTATGAAATTTCAAATTTTAATACTAAAAGTTCTAAGTTTTCACTTCTATCGGCAGTCTTTATAACTGCCAATTTTTTTTTTTTTAATTAAGAGTTTTGAAATATTTTCCTTAAAAATATACAAAAATGTACAATTACATTACATTAAGGTAATGTTTATATGTTTTGCTTTTTTAAATAAAAAGCATTAAGATATATTTGATTGATTCAAATAGCAATAACTTTCTAAAAACTCTACATTCTGTGATCTTGATTATTATATAATGGTACATTGACATTTTAAGAAAATAATATTTCATTAAAAAGATGTATTAAACATGTATTACAAAACGGTCACATTTTCTTTTAATTACTAAATGTCTCAAACTTGCAGTCATAGCCATTAGTATATTAAGAATACTTCTTTCCTATTTTGATTTTGCCAAATGTCCATCAGAAGAAATACTCAATAACATGAAATTGTTCATCAAGTTTTAAAAAAACATTTAAATTGACATTTAAAAAAATAAAACTTAAAATTAACAATAATTCCGGAGAAAAGACATTTTTATAATCTGAATTTTTTTTTATTAACTCCTTAGTAAACAGATTACTTGCAGAATAAAAATAGGAAATACATAAGGGTGGATATAATTATATACTTCATTTTACTCTTGGTATGATTTATACTTTATTATTTTCCACACAGAATCTAACTAAAATGGTTAAAAAAGCATTTAAGTGTGGACAACAAAATATGCAATTGAGAAATTTGTAAAATTTCATTACTTAAAATGCAAATTGTGATTTCCACAGACCTTTCCACGATTTTGAGGGATTCCCAATGGAGTATTTCTAGAAGCACCAAGAAGAGCAGAAAGAGCAGCAGAATATCCTGCAATAGCCTCAGGAGAAGATTTTAAAGCATCTAGTCGATCAGAACAACGTTCTAGCAAAGGAGTTAATTGAGATGTACAGATGTAGTAATTAATCGTAAACACCATGCAGCAGCTAAACGAGCTGCAGAACTGGAGTGAACAAGGACAGATACAACAGATTCAATGATTCCTTGAAGAGGAAAATAAATTCTGGATTAAGCAAGAGTACAAAGAATTTCTTATAAATACTAAATACATTTGTGAAGCTCTCACCAGCTGATGGGTCACAAACAATACTAGATGCAGTAGTATCAAGGACACTTATTAAAGAGCCTAACTGTTGAAGTGAGCAAACAAGGACATGTTGACTTAGAGCAGTATCCTGAGAATTATCTTTGCCTGATGTCTCAGCGGAACTATCTAAAAATATAAGTGTGATGAGATATGATACATCAATGCAGAAAAATTACGAAATGCTTCCAATCAAGATTTTAAATGTTTTTCTTGACAATTAGTTAATCACTTTTTATGGATTAAAACAGTTAAGAATTTAAAATACACAAATATTAATAGTTAAGTTAAAAAGAAAAGGAACAAATTACTTTGTAAAAATGATTAGTTATAGTTTACAATTAACCACCAATTATTGCAAATATACTATTTAAGAGTAATGCAAAACATTCCTTTAAAAAAAAATGCAAACAAAAAGCCATCTAATTAAAAAACTTGACTCACCTTCATTTACATGTTTTATTATAATTCGAACTAATTCTTTACAAGCAGATGCTTGAGCTTTTTCTCCTAAGAGTCTACCAAGAACTGACTGAAGAATAAAATTGATACATTTTCTACTATACACTGCATCCACATGAGTGGGTACAGCTTTAGGATTTGCTACAAGTTCCAATAAATGTGTTAGAATTGTATTTAAATTATTTTCAAGCCATATACCACCAAGTTTCTGAATAAATACAACATAAGCCTGAAACAACAAAAAAGTAAGTAATATTAGTATGAAATTGAATATTGCTATTCAGCATGGAAAATTATACATCTTATATAATTAAAAAAATATTTTTATAGTTAATTGTTAAATTAACTATCAGAAGAAATTATTATCAAATTTCAAAAAATTAATGCTAGAGTAATTACATGGTTTTCCTCATTTTGAGATAAAGGAAAATTACTTACATGAGTAACACCAACTCGAATTTCCCTACTGACTGAAGAACCACCTTTAATCATTTTCCCCTGCGCTGCCTTTTAAAAAGCCTATTCCACCACGTAAAAAAGCCTGAAGCCATCAGATTTAAAACTTCTTCCAATGTTGGCAAAACGATTTTTACCCACTGCAATCAAAAACAAAATTAGATAAAAAGTTTGATTTTTATAAAAATCTTTCTTAAAAAAATCATTGCATGAAAATCAGTCGTAATATGTTTAATAGAATAACAAGGCACATAAAATTCAAAAAATTACTTTAAATTGTAAATCGGAATTGAAACATTAAGTTTTGCTAATATTCATTGGGAAAATAACAATAGGAATGAAAAATTTATAACAGAATAAACTTTTTTTTTGTAAAACTTCAACAGCATTAAAAATATATTATGCTAAATATGAAGGACAAAAAAAGCTTATCATATTACACATAAACAGCATTTATTAAGATAATTTTAGTCAATGACATACCTGTTGGAATGTGACGCTTGTTGTGTAGTTGCCATAACTATTCCTAGAAGCTCCGAAATTGCACAGCGAACTTCATAATTAGATCTTCAAAAGCCCTGAAGCATAATGAAGCAACTGTCTCCAAATCAGACGTATATAAAAATGGAGAGTGTTTTCAGCATTTCTTGAAGACACTAAAATATTAACCAAAAACAAAAGTCAGAAATTAAATTGAAAGCAAAATACATCATTTCTATGTCTTTCTGAATGTAATCTATGAATTATGTGTTAAAGTTTCAATGCCACCATGGATAATCTGATAAAACATTCTCCATCAGAAAAGCTTACAATAAAATTTTGAAAGAAATGCCATTTATGTTTTATAAAATAACTAGCTTTATAAATGAATTGATTTTTAAATGGACGAAGTTCCATTATCATTTTATATACCACCTACCAGAAACCTTGATGTTTAGGAAACCAAGCAATATTTGTATAAATACCACAGGAAATGAAAGAGCTTTATGTATGGTAGTTTAATGCTGTGCTTCAAATCATTTGAAATTGCCACCAATGTTAATATTTAAAAGAAAATTGCTCCCAAGAGAAAATTTTCCTGAAGTGAGCTAATCAATATTAACGTTGCACTATTCGGCCTATACATAAGGGCTTTAAAATTTTCCTGGAGGCATTGAAATTCATGTAAACAAGAGTGAGTGAGTGAATATTGTCACACTGCTCAGCTACACGTGGGCTTTTAGCAACAGACTGCATAATTTTGAACCATGGTCAAGCGACGCGGATGACACCTGAGCTGGCACCCCCTCTCCTAACTACCACACCACACCAACGAAAGGACGTTTAAGCTCTCGACAGATTTAATAGACATTGCTTCCCTAGACTGTGAGTCATCAGTGGTACTGAGCTCAAACTCAAGACACGCCAGCCATGATCCGATACCGTAGCTACTTGTGTAAACAAGAAAGGTTGGATGAATGAATAATTCATGCCATGGTTACAGGGCATCTGGAGAAAACGAAAAAATTCAATTTTTAATCCTAAAGCTTTTCTAAATATGGACTCAATGAAAGCAATCTCAGTGAAAATGTTAAAAATGCCCTGAAGTCTGCATCTGCAAAAACCGTAATAATACCTGGAGGACTGACAAAGAAATTACAGCCTTTAAATGTCAGAATTAACAAATCATTGAAATAGAAATTTAGGAAATTATAGGAACAACGGATGTGCAATGGAGAAAAGAATTTTACAAAAACAGGAAAATTAAAGCATACTATCATATGAAAATGTTTCCCAATTTTTTTAAAGCATTGAATGATGTCTCGGAAAAATACGATAAAAAATTGCCATTGAAAAGGAAATATTGTTGATAAAAAAGACTAACAATGAAAGACTCATTACCTAGTGACTCAGATAATATATTGTCTGATGAATCACATTGATGGGTTTAATTATTATTAATAAATTTAATGATCATTCAAGTTTATATTTTCATTATTTTGATAAAATAAAATAGATGTTTTTCATAATAAAAAATGTTTTTTTTTCTTTTGTGCAATTTATTATTTATATTTTTAATCACATTATGTATTTTTTATTTAATATTCCACAAGATAATTGGCAGTATATATTTTCGATTATTTGCCATAAAAATTACCTTGGTTATAAAGTTGTGAACTATGCAATGTTTTTTCTTTTTTACTTGTAAAAAAGGCCTTTGCGAATAATATGCTGCTTGCGGATTATATACAAGAGAATATGGCAAGTTAATAAATTTTCAATTAAAAAGACATAAAACAAACAAAGTTTAATGATAAATCAAAGTTTATGAAGCCACAAAAATTTTCAAAATTTTTTATATTGTAGTTTGAAATATTTTTTAGTAAAAAGGATGCCACATATTTCCTCTTTCAATATTTAATGTCATTAATAAAGAATTTAAATAGAACAAAGAAAGCATAACAATTTTTTTACTTTAATCTTCAAACATAATCAAAAATAAAAAGAAAAGAAAATTTATTTTTAACTATGGTTAAAACTGAAATTTGTAAGAAACTTACTTTTGCAGCAGAACATCTTACAGTCATGAACACGATCTGTCCAAACAATGACGTAAGGCTTTGAATATATCTTTATGCACAAGAAGTTGCTGCATTACCAAGTCCAGACACAATTTTTTCTCCATAGCTATCATTACTTCACACCGTGTTTGTGACTGAAAAATATTTATAACACTACATTTTTTTTAAGTATAAGAAAACTATTTTCCACATTTCACTTCTTACAACATTTTTTTTATTAACTTAACTATTGCAGAATTTCACATTTAATTTCTTAATCACAGAAGAATGATATTTTGTGATCAGCTGGCCACATAACAAAATAGGACAGTATTTAAATGTACACGAATAAAGAATAAATAAAAATTCAAAAGCTTTCTTTTAATGACAAAAGCCACAATAATTTAAAAATTTTATTATAAAATAAAGTAAAAGTAATACTACTTCCATTTTCTGAAGTTTACCAGCACTGAAAATTTTATCTACGTTTTTATTCTATTTTAAGCAAATAAACGTAATATTAAAACACTGATGATCTATTTTTAAGTAAGATGAGTGTGAATTTCCCAATTACAAAGTTTCTCTTTAAAATTGATAAAATTCTAAATATATTTTGATTTAGGGAAGTGTGTAATATCTTAATATATTTATCAAAAACCTGTTGGGTTTACACAATTGATAATACTGGTAAAGCACACATCACTGCATTTATATTTTTGAGTTCAATATTGAACCTGGCATTTTCTATTCAAAATTTAGTTCAGATGTAAAAAGTGACAAATGATGCATTTATAAATAAACACATGTTTTAAATTTTATGAGTTATTTTTTTTAATTTAAATTATTTCCAGCTGAGTCCAGGATTCAGAAGTTTTCTTAACTAGTGAATCAACATCTTTAAAGGTTTTATTTAAAAAAAAAACATTTATTAAACTTAGAGTTTATAGTAAAATATTGCTTTGCTATACAATAAATTTTCTTAAAAAATTATACTGCTGGCTATTTTACAAAAATATGCTATTTCTCCATTAAAAAAATACTGGAAAAAAACAATTAACTATAACATTCACAAAGTGAAATTTTGATGTGCATTAAATCATTATTTTTTCAATAGATGTCATTCTAATTATAGATTTTAGATATGTCATTCTAATTATAGATTTTAATCTCCCAATTTTAGAAATGCTTTACAGAAATAATACACATCTATGAATTTGATTATGTATTTTGCAAGAATACACAAAGATAAAAATACTGATGTGTACATATATATGTCATGGTTTTTTTGAGTGAATTGCAAGACATTATTTTTTAAACGTCTTTATTCCATGAGATCATTTTGTAATCTGTTTGTAAGAGAGAGAGGACACATGTTAAAACTCAAGAGTCCAGGTTTCTTCAGAAGCCATATGTCTGTTCAAGTACATTCCTTATTGAAGAGGTATATTTGAAATACTAGGTAATAAATTTAATGGTAGGGAGATCTTTTAAAGACACGTGTAATCCATTCAAGAACTGGGTAATAAATTTAATACTTGAAGATGTAACAGGAAAATAAAAGTTAGAAGTGGACTAGTGATTTAGTTTTAGATCTAAATTAATTATCCTTACATATATATATACATATTTATATACATTTCTTATTTCAGTTTCATCAAAAATTTACTACAATCCATTATACATGTGAGGAGGATGAGCCATGTGAAATCTGTATGGCAAAAGGTATTAATAATCAAAATTATCTCTTTTCTATTTAACACGAAATAATTTTATAGTAAGGAAAAAAATACCTCTGCATTCTTTAAGGATTTAAGTAATATGTAAACTGTTTCTTCATATGATCTGCCAGTCATCCTGCCAAGGTGTTGATACATAGTACCAAGACAAGATATTGCAGCCCTAAAATAAATATATATATAATGTATATGCAATCAACATTAATTTTAATGTATTAAAAATCTTTTCATCCCATAGAATAAATGTCCATAAAAACTGCACAAAAATAATATAATATGAAAATCAATTCTCAGAAGATTTACATTATGCCCACATTTGAAGAACATTCACAAAGAATAAAACACACAAACAAACATTAATATAGTTTTCATTTCTCATATGCAATAGTTATTTTTAAGTTGGTCTGATTTTCATATAGTCCAAGGACATACCACATAGTGAAGATCAAAAACACATGTTGACCATTTTTGTATGTCATGCGACTATTGGTTAAGAGTCATGATAATGTTCAACATCTTTTCATCCAACTGAATTTCTTTTAAACACATTGGAATAGTGTAAATGTAGTAATAGTTATAAATTTATTCTTTTCCCTACATATATTCAATATTAAACTGAAAAAAAAATATTCCAATCCAGATAAAAACTTATATAGAATCAGAACATCTTTTATTAGAATTTTATAATTAAAATAATTTATTATATAAGCAGTTCTGGTAAATACAGTGATGGAACCCTAATTAAAGAAATTATCTAATTTTTGCAATTAGAAATAAGAAAAACCCAGTTTCTCCTTTATTTTCAAGAAGAATTATTAGATTATTTAGTCCAATATTAAAAATCCATCTCCCCCCCCCTTAATTAAATTTAAAATATTAAAAACATTATCTCTGATCAAGATTAATCTTTTCAATTTTTTTTATTTGATTTTATAATATTATACATAGAAAAATAAAGACATTAAAAAGTTATCTAGAGAGTGAAAATCCTTAAAATAATCTGTAAGATATTATTTTGACATTAGTGCATCACACTTTTAAATAATGAATTTTTGTTAAAGGCACATCAAATCTAATTTAAAAGTTATAATTATATTTCTTGCTAGAATAATTTAAATTGAATATATTTCTGACTCAGCAATTATTTAATAATTATTACATTAATTATAAAAAATCTCCCCCTCCCTGCCTCTTTTTTCTTAAGGAAATTAGAAAATAGGCCAGTTCCACTTGGAAAACTATCTAATCAAGACTTCAGCATTTGCCCTTGAGCTATTTCTTTAAAATTGATTTGGGTCATATCCAATGATCTAGAAAGCTATTTAAATGGTATTTATATAGCTTTTCTAATGGTATATGTTTCTTAGTGTAAACATATTCCTTAATTTAAACAATTAGTTCTCTTTTATAAAATTCTATTAATTTAAGATTAAAGAAAGATAAATGTGATAATACAGATAATTAAACAAATATATATGAAAGACAATTCTAATTTTTAAAAATAGGATCTACTAAAAATAACATATTTATTCCAATTTTATATACTTTTCACTCTTAATAAGTAAAAAATAAACATCACATTATAAATAATAAACTTTAAAACTTTACAAGTTCTTAAAATTTCAATAAAATGAAAACTTTAGATACATACAATTTTACTTGAAGAAAACTAGGAGAATCATCCTTATTTCTCACAGTATCATTACACTTATTAATTGAGTCGAATAATAAAGAGGCATCTCCAACATTGAAAAGTGTAGCAAGGCAACGTCCTATTAATTTGCGGGTTGGAGGACCAGGAGATTCATGAATTTGTTTAATAAGTTGCTCAACCAATTTCTTTTGACATCCTTTTAATCTGACTAAAGAAAGGGAAAAAACACAAACTTTAAAATTTTATGATTATTAATAAATATTCAAAAGTAAAATTTTATCCTTATAAAACACTTAAATCTTTTGAAAAGTAACACATTTTAAGAAACTATGTCATATAATGTTATTTTTCATTTCAAAATATTTTATTTAACATTAAAAACATTCCTTATACACTCAAAACATAGATTACTTTATATATATTAATATAAAAGCCCAGTGGTTGAGTGGTAGCGTATCATGCTTCCATGTCACATGTCCATGGTTCAAACCCTGGGCTGGGCAAGATCGACTTGAGTGTTTCATCCTTCCAGTGAATCAATAAATGAGTACCAAACTTGTTTGGGAACTAAATGCTGGGGATTTTCGAGTCAGACTGACCACCTGATCGGAACATGGGCTCATGCACTTCAGTGCCCAAAGTCATGAAAATTGAGATGGGAACAGTAAACATAGGGGT
>BMAO01019018.1:0-72500 GCA_019973975.1 Trichonephila clavata
CATAACAATCGAATAAACGCAATTTATTTTTTAAAAAATCTGCAGTGGTGTAACGTACAAGCCCCGCGAACCCTGCATCGTGGATGGGGCTGAATTTAAGAGACTTAAGACCTGACTGATGCCAAATACTCAATCCTTTGCAAGATCCGGCTTGGGGCCCAAAACTTGACTTTGCAGGGGAAGGGGCCAAATATTCCCTATTACCCCATTGAAATTTTGCAATGCATGTACAATAAAATAAATTTAATAATTTCGATACGCGTGTTTTAATTCAATTTAAACCAAATTTAATAGAATTTATTTTAAAAGTAAATGTTATTCCTAATGTTGCACAAGATATTGAAACATTACTGATATTATCACTAAAGAAAGAGAACATGTTCTTTTAAAGGACTTAATACATATCCTTGTTTTATACATACATATATATATGTGTGTGTGTATATATATATATTAATGGTTTTTTAGCAAGTAAATATTATGCAAACTGTAACTTCATCCAGAATTTTTATCAACGAGGAGTAACAATTTAAATAAATGTTATCAAGTGTCCATCTGTTTTGGAAACAAATGATTTCAGATGGCTTATCTCAGAGCTAAGCCACGACTCCACCGCTCCCAAGACTTAATATATAGTTTAAACCCTATCTTCTTGAAATCTTTCACGAACTAAAAAGAACAAAGTTGAAATAAAAAACGTCATTAACGATCCATAAATTCCTCCTGTGTTCTTAAACGGTCCTACGGTGCATTTAAATGCCAACATCAACACTTCTAAGTTTCAAGTTGACAGTTAGAGTCGTTAAGAGCATTTATATAGACGCTGCCTATCTCTTACCCCATCGAAGTTTTTCTTTTTCTTCACTTCATTTCAGATTCTGGAAGCATGCGGATTTATTTAAGTTAATGGATGTTTTTCAACGCAGAACGCGCGAATTAGAAATATGCTCAGTGGTGGCGAAAGGCTTCGCGTCCAGAAATGGCTTCGGACGTCATAAGCTTTGTGTGCTGATTGAGATGCTATTCGAATTTCTCCGTAGGCCTCAGGTGAGTAAAAAGAGGACGGTCGAAGATTAATGTCTTCTTGATACGAACTAAGTTCAGAAAAGAAACAGGATGTCATTCAATATTGGAGGAAATATAAGATGTTAAAAGCCAAAAGAGATTGGAGTATATGTGCACTTCATTATTATTATTATTTATATAACTAGAAGCAGGTAATTAGATGATGAAGATAACATTCTAATAATTTAAATTTTTTTTCTTACCCCCCTCTCTCTCTCTCTCTCTTTTTTTTTCTTTTTCTTTTTTACTTATCTAAATTTTAATAACATTGATGCTTTATTACGATTAATTATTTAAATAACATTTAAACATTTAACTTTTAAATAGCCGCCCATAAATTATAGAGGTTAGTGAAGTTGCTAAGCCACAGGGCCTGAGTTCGAAACTCGAGGGAGACAAGGATGTGTATAAATGTATTGTGCCTGTGCGGCATGGGGGCACTCTAAATAATTCGTCGAGCCGCAAGTCCTCTTGTGTGGTTGGTGGAAGGGGAACAGAAATTAGAGGCACCTGACCATTTCCCCTAAAAATTGGGATGGAGCAAAGCCAAATCATACTGTCACCAAAACATGGTGCTTAAAAACTACAGCTAAAGACAGGCGTAAAAACTAACGTGTATATATATATATATATATTATAATGTTAATTTTTTTCCTCGTGGGGACAACGAAATGAGTAACAGGGATTTGTAGAGTATCTTTTAAAGGCAAATATCGTCTTATACATAAAGAAATTAATATTCGGTTATTTCTAATATAGTTAATATAGTTGTAAACAAAAATATTATAGCATATAGACTTTGTCTCATTCATATACTATGCGTTATATATGGTTTGCTAATAGCATTGCTACACAAGTAAATTAATAATCAATAAATTGTAACATGCAATGGTGCGAAGTACCACAATGCAAGAACATGTAATAGTAATAATGAAACAAAAGAAGTAATGGACAGAGATTAAATTGGAGGATGGATCAGATTTTTTTTGGCACTATTATGCATAAATTATGTGCTAGAGAAGGTTATAAGATCCCATTTAGCAAGTGTAACCCAACTTCACTGCCCTAATTCAGTGACAGCTTTAAAAAACGTAATAGTTTTCCATTTTGGTCAATTGACTTTTGTTCATATATTATTTTTTTTTTTTTTGTTCTTGCTTTTTTTCTCTTTTAGAATATGGTATGATTGCGAAACTAATGAATTAAAACTACCTTTTCACCATAACAGTGGGGGTTAATTTAGAATTAAAAGAATTAAGGCAAAGTTTTTAAAAATAATAAACTTTAAATTGAATTTCGTGAAATCGAAATAAATAATGAGTCACTAACAATTTTCCATTAGATTTTTTTACTAAGAAAATTTGTGCCTGTATGTATTTTAAAAAGCAAAAAACTAAGCCTTTTGCTTGGTAACAGATTAATTTTATTTAAAATTAAGAATACGAATAGAACAAATTCTGTAAACTTTTTAACATTCAATTAAATTGTTTATAAATTTTAAGCTAATTCCTTATAATATACAGTGAACATCGTTTAACACGAAACTGAGGGGAATAAAAAAAATTTTTCTTGTTAAAAGAATTTTGTGTGGAAGAATACTGCAAAAAAAAGGTACAAAAATTCAACAAAATTTAATTTATTAAAATATATTTTATTTACATAGATTTGTATATATGCTTTGTATTTAATAAAAATCAATGAAACAAAAGCATTCTCCGGAACTTAATGAAATTTAATCCAAAATTTTCTCAACTTTTTTGAAAAACAAAACTTTTACCGAGTTTTTGGAAAATTATCTGGATTCTTTCTTTGTGTTGTTTTTTTAGCTTCAAATTAACAACACATTGTTCAATGTCGCCCATTTTGTTATTCATTTCACCATTGGAGAATGGACGTCTAAATAACTGCGCATACTTTTCATGATGTTCCTCATTTCGGATGACGTGGGAACAGGAGCTGCATTATCCATTTCATTTTTGTCGTCGGAATCTGCATCAGTGATATTTTTTAAGCTTTGATCAAACCCTTAAAAGTCTTTCTGCTATAATTGACGCTGTACACACATTAACATCATCTACTCGAACAAATCCTTCCAATGATACAGTAGGGCAGTCCAATAATACAGAAACTTTGTCAAAAACTTCATTTTGTCGGCTCAGTTTCAATATCTTCCTGCATGAAAATACATAATAGTTTGTTGGGACCGTTTTATTGTTTCGTGTTAAGTGTTTTCGCGTTAAACATTTTTTACTGCTTGTGAAAAGTGTTTCTATGAGCTCATTCTAGAGAAATTCACATAAAAGTATTTAAAACTGCATAAAAAAAAACTATTCATTAATGATATTCAAGTATCGATTTCGATTCATTACTTAAATTGAGTAATTTTTTTGTGATGTAGAGATGATATCTTATTAAAAGCATTTGGAAATCATTAAAATAATTATAATCAACATAAAAAATTATAAAATTACTCCCTAATAAAATTTTAACTTGACCAGTCCATTTCCTGATGTCATTTATCTACATTCTACGTGGTCTGGAAATAAATTGACTTTTCTTTGCGGAATCCAATTTTGGGGGAAACCCCAGCTGTTAATTGCCTTTAAAAAGTTTAACAACTAATCTCCCTTTAAAATGGAAAACTGATATTATACACTTCAATTAGATCCAGTTAATAAATATTCAAAATAGCTTAACTTCATTGAGCCATTAAAATCATAATAATTAAGGTTTCACCGAAAGTTGATTGACAACTCTCCTTTTCCCCAAGTTTCATGAAATATTCATTTCAGAAGCGAAAGCCAAAAAACAAAACAAAAAAATCACCCAACTATAAATTGTCTGATCCTGAAGGTTGCATTTAGCAACAGATATTGTAATTACTCTAGACATTTAACAATATCAAGAAAAGTTATTAAAAAGAGTGGAAAAAAAGACAAAAGCAGAACCAGCTTAAATTAACACTCAAATTCTGTAAGATAAACCTTGAAAATTCACTACGATTTCGTACTTAGTCTGGGATATGTGAGGAAATATTATTTCAAATACTTAATTGTTCAAGAGAGTTTTGGTTGTCTATAAAAATGGCTTTGTGATAGATTATAGCTGTCTACATTCGAATAAGGGCGTAAAGAGAGAGCCGATTAGACATACGACCGTACTGAAGTTATCAAACAGATGAGAGAGAGAGAGAGAAGTAATACCCTCTTAAAAGAAGCAATGAGAATAATAACAATAATAAAAGATTTATTTAAAAGGGATTTATTCAGATCCTTCAGGGGACAAGTGGTATTAAAAACGGAGGCGGGGAGAGATTATTTATCGGTCGCCCTGATTATTCCTCCGCCCCCAACTCAATTCAGTTTCGGCGCATGCGCTGCATTCATTCTGTGGTCTCACTCAGTTCGGCTGTTAGACCGAAGACTGAATTCATAAGTACTCTATAAGTGTAAATAACATTAGAGGATAAAAATGATATATAGGGTGAATGATTTATATCTTCGTCCTATATTTTAGCCGCAGCTATGATAGTTAAGTTAAGAATTCTAAAAACAAACGCTCCGACGGGTATTGATATATAAAGACATTAATCATAATGTTCATGGTAAATTAAAAACATGTGTAACTTTCTAATGGATTTTCTCAGTCAGTGTAAAGAATAACAGATCAGATTTTTTTAAAGGGAAAATCCTGCAAGTAAAACCTTACATATCCAGCTGCATTTTTGCAGTCTGGGTTTTTTTCAGCCGTGGCCATGATTCATATTCCCCTTTTGTTTCTTGGCACTATTATCTTTATGTGCTAGGTATATATCATGGAGAACAGACTTTCACAGATAATCTACAACATAAATTATTTCAGTGCGATTAACCATATAGACTGATTCAACATCATGCATTTTGGAAGAAATACCTTGTAGCACATTAAATAAAATAGTAACCCATAATACATTTTAATAATACTTCATGTACCATACCATGCTTCATGTCTCATGTATTGCTTCGACACCATATTTTTATAATTTTAAACCGCACCTTCTTTTCACATATTGCTAACAATAATCTGCTTTTATCCAACATTTGACATTACGGGAGTTTTTATGAATATTTAAAATAATTTACAGGCCAATTGTACAGACGGTGCTATTTTTGAAGTGAAAACTTCTTTAGCGGCGTTAGGCACTTTTTGGAAAGGGGAAATCTTATGGGTTCGCGTCACCGACATGCTCTGACTGGCGCACTCTCAGTGTGTGCTGTTCGCCTAAGACACTTTTCGGATGGGTGAAATCTCGTGCGTTCGGGCCACCGACATGCTTATAGCAGTATATCTGTAGTTATACAGCTGACGTATAGTGCTGTGTATATCGTATAAGTGAAATTGAATGGATTTAGTGAAAAGTTCAGTGTGTATATACTGTGCATTTTTGAAATTGTGTTTTTGTTTGAATTATTTGAATCAATTAATTTAAGAATCATTGTGCAGTTCAATAGTGAGTACAAAAAAAAAACCTAATGTTTTTAAGATAAAAAATAAATAACAGAAAATTATTTTAAATAATCGTATTTATTCTGGCGTTTGAAAATTTTGTATTATTTATTTTCTAATGTTTAAGTTCTGCAATGCATCACACAATCCGGATTAGTATTTCACAGTGGCTTAGACGTTTTCTTACTACCGTTTTAAAACAGACTTCTAGTTGTTCAACCATATTTTTATCGTGGATTTTGAAACTAAAAAATTTATAAAGTCTAACAATAATTCAAGATTAATATGTTGAAGTTTAAAATACGGTTATTAATGCAAATAAACATCATAAAAGATCAACAATTCATTGAGAGGATCTAACGTTAGAATTGAAAAGGTTACAAAACAATACACTACAAACGGTCACCAAAACTTTTCTAGAATTCATCTCCAACAAGAAAGAATTATCGATATTTTCATTCAATTGTCAAAGTTTGCATGCGCATGTAGCTGACCTAAAAATGATGTTATCGTAAAAAAGTCAAATGTTCTGATTTTGTCAGAAATTCGTATGAAAAACGAAGAACCACTTGATATTCCGAATTTCAATTTTGTTGTAAGTTATAAAAGACCCGAAGTTCCAGCAGCAGGCGTAGCTATTTATCACAATACTCAAGATACGTCACACTTCATTACTTCACATATGGACATACATACTAAATTCACTAGAAGAATTGGTGTTAATGTTTCTGATATAGGCGAAATATGCGTTGCTCGTTGCGATTCCGAGAATGGGCAATACATATTAATGGTTGCCGTTTATATTTCGCCTGGAAAATCTATGAGAAAGATACAACAATTTTTATTCGAAATTTGATAATTTATACAAAAGAAGGTTCTGAAATACTCGAAAAAAGATTTGGCGAAAAATATGATAATGAACCGATGATTTTAAGTGGAGACTTCAATATTAACTTTGCAGATGATAAAAATCTACCACTCATTGAATTTCTAAATGAAACACTTAATTTACATATGTCCAATGATCGAAAACTCAGTACTACAAAATATAAAACGACGATCGATGCGGTTTTTACGGGATACTTAGATAAATTTGAATCAAACATTTTCCTTTTATATTTTAGTTACCATAAGCCTATTGTATCTTTTTTAGAACGAAATGAAATAATTGAAAGTATAAAAAGTCTAAGTATTGTTGAAATTAATGATGCAAACAATTAATATAATGTTTAAAATCAAGTACATTGAAATTAAGTAAATACAAACCATAAATAATATGATTGTATATTAATTGTTATTTCAATTGAATTGTATTTATATTTTGACATGATCTTGTACAGTCTGTAATATATTTGAATACTAAAAAACCATATAAACATGCATATAATTGTTGCTCGGAGTGTCAATAAATGTGAAAACCAGATTGAAGTTGATAATTTTAATTCGAACATTATGAAATTTCATATCTTAATACTAAAAGTTCTAATTTTTCACTTCTATCGGCAGTCTCTATAACTGCCATATTTTTTTAGGTATTCATCTTATTTTATATATAGTTCCGGCTCTATTTCTTTTTTAAAAGGGGCCACGGTAGCCTAGTGGTAAAGGTATCGGATCATGGCTAGCGCGTCATGAGTTCGAGCCCATAACCACTAAAGACCCGCCGTGTACGTGAGCGATGCACGACAAATCTGTCGAGAGCTCAAACGTCCTCTCGTTGGTGTGGTGTGGTAGTTAGAAGAGGAGGGGTGCCAGCTCAGGTGTCGTCCTCGTCTCTTGACCATGGCTCAAAATTATGAGGTCCGTTCACCAAAACGCCCTCGTGTATCTGAGAAGTGCGACGTTAATATTCCTTCATTCGTCTTTTTTAGAAGCATTATTATTTCATTTTGGCATACTCTTAGGATTTTGCTGATTTTGGAACGGCTCATATTCTTTTTCAGATATATTCTTTGTTATATTCTCGATTAAATCAGAGTCTTAAATGCAGTGCCGGTTTATCCATTGGGTGCTTGAGGTGTGCGGCCAGGGGCCTTGATAAGCTGGAGATTTTTAAGGTGGGACCACAGATTTTCTGGTTATAAATTTCGATTCATCAGTGCCAAGGGGGGCATGTAGACCTTCTGAGCCCAGGCCCCGAAATGAGCTTAAATCGCACTGCTAAAATGTAGAAATTCTTCCCCAGAGTGATGAGATTAAACCCATAAAGCTTGCGTTACGCAAAAGTGATACTTTGCCTAAGTACAATAACACCACTTGTGAGTGTTTAATGGTACATCTCACGTGAGTATGTGGTTCTCTCATTGAGCACTGTGTAGGCTTTCACTGTCATTTTAGGAGTTATCATAAGCGCATGCGCATGAATTCAAGAGACACTAAGTTTGGGGAGGGAAAATAATTCGGAGTGCCAAAGCAATTACTTTAGATTGTTCATATTAAAGTTTTATTCAGAATACCAATTTTGTAACTTAATTAATATCTCTCTCTGTATATTATATATAACATTGTTTAAAAGGCATAAATAATTTGATTTATATTATATATGTATCGAGAGAGCACAACATACGAGTATAATTATTTTTGCTTTAGAGACGGCAATCAAAAAATTTTGAAGATCGCTGTTCTAATTGACCCACTATCTTATTTTTCTCTTGTTACTGAATTTGTTATTTTCTAAAATTTTGGCTGTCGTGCAGTTTACATCCTGGCTCGATTTTATTCTGAATTAAAAAATGAAATTATATGTATGTATGTAATACACACACATTTGTGTGTGTGTGGTGTGGTGTGTGTGTTGTGTGTGTGTGTGTGTGTGTGGTGTGTGTGTGTGTTAAAAGTCATTGAATAGCAATCCGCAAATATTCCGTACAGTAGAAGTGCCTTCTTTTGTGGCTTTCATTTGTATATAAATATAATTTCATATATATAAAATAATTATATTAAACAAATGTGAACTTCCTGAATGGTTAATGTATTTCCTATTTAGTAAAAAATGTTTTATTTTTATATATTCCATCCAGGATGTGCTCTAAGTTAAATTGTGTGTCAGATTTCTCAAACTGCCTTAGACAAAGTTAAAACCACAGGTACGGAAGGAAATGCCCACCCCCATGCCTTTAGAATTGGCTGATAATCTTAAAATTGAGAAACATGCCTCCAATAGCCAATTATGTATTATGTACTTATAGAGCATGTTAATACGAAAAACACTAAATTATAGTTATCTCAATTTGAACTTAATTGAAGGGAAAACTTGTTTTAAGTTATTTAGAAACTTTTGCTATTTTAATGACTTTTTACTTTCTCATCTTAATTTTCTAATTTACTTACGAAGAGAACTGAATACTGGGGGGGGGGGGAGAAAAAAGAAGTGGATTTTGCCTTTCTTTCAGATGTTTATTAGACTCTGGTTCCTTTTTTTGTGCTATTCTTTTGCCTAACATATCCTATACGTAATCCATAATTTGCGTACTTCCTTATATTTTGTTAATTCTTAAAGTGATTATTGCTTTTTAAAAAAAGCTACTCAAAAAGTGATGAACTTCAATAAATTCATATACATTTTCAGCTTTTACAAAATTTAACAAATTGGTTTGAATACCTTTCTTAGATGAGTTTTGTTTACTTGACCTACTCCAAATTTAATCAACTTCTTTCAAACAAATTAAAAAGCAATCGGATCTCCATTCTTAAGAAAAAGTTTAAACCAATAACCATTATTTCGCTTAAAACCATCATTTTTTACGAAATAAATTACCTGATATATGGTCACACAATTTTGCATCAAAAGTAGATCATACACACATTAATTTTCATATTACTTTCTTAGGCTTATTATAGCTATTTCTTCTGTAAGCATTGTTCAATAGTTTCAACTGCATAAACCTGTTTTTTTTAATTAAATTACATCAATAGAGCTTAAAATGTAATCATTGAGGTAATTTTTTCTTCCTTAGTAGTTATGCTCTTCGGTCATGCTCTTTTCCTAATACCCATGTGAGCTGTTCTACCTATTACTACAATTTAGGTTTAATTATTGTTACTTGTTAGAAGTTCACCAAGGGTAATTTTAAGCCAAAATCAAATGATTGGAATGATACATGTAAAATGTCTTTTTTACTATATTTTGCGTTAGATTTGAGAAGTATCCTTTCGCAGCATCTATGCTTTTTTTTTTACTTTACTTGCCATTTGCAGTTGTTCTTCTCTGTGCCTCCTATGTGTTTTTTAAATTATTCTTATTATTTTCAAATCACATGTTTGTTTTTTTTCAACTGTCTCTCAATTCTCTTTTTTTTTCACTGCTCTTTCAGAAAAAATGCATTTTTATCTCTTTAATATTTGTCCATCATTTCAAGTTTCTATTTCAGCCTTTATGTGACTACAAGGCCTTTTCATCCCAATTTAATTTAAATATATAATAACAAATTTTCTGAAATGTTCGATTAAATTTAAAAAGCATTAGTGAGGGGTGTATCCCTTGTCCATCTAACGGTGGACGAACCCTCATTGTATAAATTATATAACTGTTTCTTACTCATTGTTCAAATTGTAAAACTGTAGTTTACATGAATTATACAGTTTTATTCATTTATTCTTTTTTTCGCAAAATTCGTTCTTGGCACTCCTCTTCAGTTAAATAATCACCGTAGCTGCATTATCCAACACTTCATTGATAAAGTCCTCAGATTTCGATCAATCTGCAGCTTCCTGGAAAGTTGAGCATTTTGTTCCGTTGATTGTTACTTTCTTCATATGAGAAACCTTTCTTCTCAAGCAAAGATTCCAGTCCAGGCAACCGTTGCGTTACTCTCTGTGAGAGCTTGCGATAATGTACTATCGCAACCGCATTGGCGACATTATATAAAACGAAAAACATGGTTGCCGATTCAGAGCATACAACACATACAAAATAAGGTTGCCAACTTGGCGAGTTAACTTGAACGTTGGTATTGTTGCAATAGTATGTAATAAATTTATTACAGCATCACGAATAGCTCGTTTTATATATGGAGGGATGATTACCGTTTTCTGGTGCATAACGTGCACTTTCAAACCAAAAAAGTAAGGTAACAATTTACAGGTGAGTATTATACGCCGGATATAAAAATGATAGCTTTAAAAGTAAATAAAATATGAGCATAAAGAATAGATTTCTACATGTATCAAAATAATATTCAAAAGAAATGACGTACTTACTGGATAGCATAAAAAGATTGTTTTCCGTTATATCATCAGGCACATCATTGAATTCTATTTCAATCTGACCACCCTTATTCATAAATCAATAATTATCTTCGATTCCATCTAGAATGTTAAATATGCTACATTTTTAAATGACTTTTTAATTATGTCAGATTTAATTTCCTTCCATGTTTTTGTTATCTACTCAAACAAAATTTCTAGGCCTACAAAGATTACAGCATCGCACATGCACATTTCAGGCTTATTCGTAAAAAGAGGTACAGTAGAACGTCATTTATCCGAACGTTTATTATCCGGAGCGTCAAATATCCGGACCAAAGTGTCCGGATCCGTTTTCGAACAGTGTAATGCTTAACGGTTGTTTCGCGTGAGGCCAAAAGTGACGGGAAAATCTAAGATGAGAGATATTTGGGGAATTTCAGTTGTGTGACTTGGTAAACATCTGCGCGGAATATTTGGTCAGTTTGTTTCCAAGTGAGGGGATGTATACGTGCTCTTTTGTTGAGTTTTATTGATGTAGAAACCAGGAGGGCATGCGATGCAGAAGAGTGGATTTTAAATGCTAAATGATGGCGAGATTATGACTTCCATGCAAGAAGAATGCCGACCCTGTCGACGATGAAACAGATGAAGACAAGGACAAAAACAACAAGAAATGTATCAAGGGTTCATCAATTCTGACGCTTTTACTGCGTTAGAGACAGCTATGGAGTGATACGAACAACAATCAGATTGTTGTCCTACTCAACTACTACTGTACAAGAGAATCAGAGACCTTGCAGCGAAAAAACGAAGGTGTACAATGGTACAGCGAAAAATAAGTGATTATTTTCCACAATCAAGGTAAAATTGCAATAATTTGCACCAATTTTGCATTTTCTTCAAGCACGTTTCTCGCATGTGATGATTTTCAATATTCATATAGTGTCTGTTTCATACACTGCATGGATCGCATTCGGTCTTCGGTTATTCGAACAATCACGTATCCGAACGGTTTCCGGTCCCAATTGATTCGGATAAAACGACGTTCTACTGTACACGTTATGCGGTGAATATACCGAGTTAGTGATAGATATTAACGTCACGCTATAAAGCAACACGAGGGCTATGCGAATATACCGAAAGCTTAACGGGGCCGACGTGTCATATATTCGAGCCTGATGACCCGTCGTGTAGAGTAGCTGATGCATGTTAAATCTGTCGAAGATGAAAGTTCTCCAGTTAGCTCGGTGAGGCTGTTTGGAAAGGGGAATGCTAATCCCGGTGACACCCTTTTCATTTGATCGAGGTACAAAATTACGAGGTTGTTTCCTCATGTTGCTTTTTAGAGCTACGTTAATAAACATTCCTTCATTCACCAAAAACTTTAAAAAAACGCAGCTTGAAAGTAAATGCGCGCAATAAACCGGAACATACCCTAATATACTCAGATTGTGACGTTTTTGTGTCATGCATCTGAAAAATCGCCTCTTTTTTGTGGATAGGATAACAGCGTGCCTATGCACATTTGCACCCCTAAATATTGAGGGATCTTGTCTTCCGTCATAGCCCCGGCAACCTTTGACCATGAGAAAACCCCATTCCACCCACAAGCCGGATGTAATTTGAGGTGTCAGAAAGAAACCAACCCCCTCCCAAGAATCTGGAGAGGGGGGGGGGCGTTTGAAAACACCGAAGAGAACGGTGTATTGTCTCCTCCCTCACAAACATATTCTAAACTAATGCAGAGTATCTCAAACTAAGGGGCGCCCCCCCCTTGGTGGGCGTGATAACTCAACGAGGGGGTTGCGAGCATATTGAAAAGTTGAGAGCAAAAGATTTATTTAAAAAATATTACTAATTTACTGGAAGTATAAACAAGCAAAATATATTCAGACATAATAAAAAATAAAATACACATTTACACTGATATAATACACTTATAAATGTATCAGCGCTGCATAATGTATTTTATAACTAATTTAACATATGATAATTACCAGTGACCTCATGATCATGTTATATATAAAATTATATACAGAAATTAACACTTTTCTTGATAACTTTTACAGTTTATAATTAATCCCTTAACTGCCAAATAAAAGTTACGCGATTCGCTCCCCGATGTCACCGTTTTCCACGTAGGCGCGCGTATGGGATGTATTGGGGGAGATTGAGATAATTAATAACTAAGCAAATCCTCTGAAATAAATAAATCCTTCGCAAACACTGTTAGGTTCCTTTTATTGCATTCCAAAACCTTCGAAATAATTTTATGGATAGCAGTGCACAGAAAAGATGGTACATCGGTAAGACGTATACATACGTCCGGTGAAAATAGTGAAAATAACGCTTTGGCTGAGCGAGATGTTTATATACCCCGGTGGCACTTAATGCAATATAATACCCTAAAAATCATTAAACTGTCGAAAATATTTTATTGCCTCATTTGATACCCCGAATCCTTATAAATATGCTTGCAAAATTTCGAAACTTTACTTGCATTTTTCATTAAGTAATGGAGCAATGTTTGATGCTAAACAGCAACTACCACGCCTACATTTCAGACTATCTGCTAGAAAAGAGCCTGATAAAAAATGAATTAATTATTTTTCTAATGCGCATCAATGAGATTCACATTATATATGCAGTAATAAAACATTTTAAGAAAGAATTGTGCAATTCGTGCAAAATTCTAGTTTGTGAATTATTTACTGGGAAGAGCAAATGGATTTGGTCAAGATTTAAAAGTTGTGTGTGCTTTTTATGATATTATTATGAATGAAATTAAAACTTCAAAACGGATTCTCCCAAAGCACAAATACTAAATCTCATTTTGATAACTCAGATAATTAAAAATCTAATTCGCAAGAATAGAAAAACTCTCCCATTTTTATATATTTGTTTTCGGTGATATATATATATCCCATGTGCGCGAGTTCAACACTTTTATTATTAAAATATTTTAAGATATTTATTTAAACAGAAGCACATACACAGATCTTAGATTTTGATGTATTTTACCTATAAATTGTTATTTGATTTTGCTTTTATTTGTGCACAATATTTAACATGCGAAGACTTTTAAAATCATGGAAATAAAAAATAAAGGCATAAACATCTTTTGTACATGTTGTGCATTAGCTTTGAGCATGGAATTAGCTCCAAAGTGTGTGTATTTATTATTATTTTTTTATAATTATTAAGATAAAGTTTTAGGAAATATAGATCTTTCATTCGTTTTTTTCTACATATTCATTATAGCAGTATACTGTTTAATTGTTCTACATTTGTGCAATTTTTTATGGTAAGTAGTTTTAAATAAGCTAATTAACATTTCATAAAAGTTTCAGACTATTCGATGAATATTATATCATGCTATTCCTGGAATGAAAACTTCAAACTCATATTTCTCCATGTTGAATTTTTGTACATATACTGTTATTCAAAACCCCAAGGCTTTTTTGATAGTTGAAGTATGGATTTGAAATTTTTTATACATGTTCTGAAATGTATGTTTTGCAAAACTGTGCATGGAATTAGCTCTAACATGTTTAGTACTTTTTCTAAAAAATTTCAAAATTTAAATTAATGTTTTTTGGGGAATTTTTGGAAGTTTAACTATAAAAAAATTAATAAAAAATTAAAGAGCAGCATCAGAAAAAAACCCATGCACAGTTTTATGTAGTATATTATAAGGTACTTGGAAAAAAAATTGAAAGAAAAGAGACATATTTAAAAAAGCCTTAAGGATTTAAAAAATGCTTAAAAAAGCTAAGAAAATTTAAATTTTACAAACATTTTGCAACAAATTAAAAAAATTTTGTATGGAATTATTATTAAATATTAACCTTTATGAAATACAATTAAAACCAAATGTCAAATATTAAAAATAAAAAAAATTCTGAAGATAGTACCATATCGCCTTAAGAGGTTAAAGTCGTACTGTAGCTAGCGTCACAGTATAGTATTATTGAATTCAATGTAGTGCTATTGTATGGAAGGGGGGCACGATGAAAATTATGATTGAATATTGGGTCGCAAACATTGAAAGTTTGAGAAGCACTGCTGTAATGAAATAACCAATATTTTTTATAACTTCAATGTGTGTGTGAAAATGTATATACCGTAATTAATAGCTGTAACGTAAGTAAACCAAATATTTTAATTCCTAACTATCACTCTACCATTAATTTTCTCACCAACTTCACAAGATGTAAAAAAAAACTTAATTTGGCCTAAAATACTATTTTTTTTTAAGAAAATCAACGGTTGATGTATTTTTGGATGCCAATAAATTATTTTTACAATAACAGATCATTTTATAATTCATACCTCTCTCCCGCCCCCAGTATAACATCTGAAAAAATACTTATTCTTTAAGATAGCTTACATAACTTAAGAGACCCCCTCCCCCGAAAAAATAACCTACTTTCATCCGGTTTCGTTTAGATTGTGGTTTGAAGAGTTTTCCTAATAATCATCTCAGATCCTTCAAGAGTCATCTATCAACTTCTTCAGAAGCTGTGTTGATATTGTTGTTGAGAAATGGAGAAAGATAAAATTACTCAACACAGCTTGTAATCCAGTAGACCGTTTGATGAAGACAGGACTACCTATATAAGTGTATATTCTTCAACTATACTCTACTTGAAGACAAGTGGAAGAAAAATTCTTTTGTTGTGGTTAAATCTTGTTATCTTAGATACAAAATAAACCTTAAAAAACCACTCCCTACAATTTTCAAACACCAAGTAATTAATTGGACCATGTGCGAGATAAAACTTATTGCAATTCCTTCTACAATTTTATAACACTCCTAATAAAATTGTACTTCCTTTCGGAAAAAAAACTGTACCAAAATACTAGTAACGTTTATTTGGATCACAAAATTAAGTTTTGAAAATTCTAACGCCCTTTTGAAATTTTTATCGCCTAAAATAACTTATCTAGAATCTAATGCATTGTATTATCTATTAAATGAATTGTTTCTTAGTTGGTAATTTCTTATAAAATAAAATGTAACAGTAACCTATTTATTAAAAGTTAAATTAAAACACCTCACATATAAAAAATGCCCAGGGTTTTGAAATATTTGGCCCATTTTATCATTATAAGCCTATTTTTTCAGAAATTTTGGTAATCATTTGCAGACTAAGCATTATAAAAATTAATAATATTATTATTATCAGTAGTAATTAGTAATAATGTCTCATTTGATCAATACACTGTGTTACTGGAGACATACTTCATTAATTAGTGTCATGATCCAGTCCTGAATGATTTAAGCTTATTTTTTAGTTAAGGGATGGAAAAACTGTTTTTTAAACCAAAAAAGTTTATTATTATTTTATTGAGAAAGTAGAAAGATATAAACCTGCTTTTATGTAATTGAGTATTTTATTTACTCGGCATTTAATTTTAAAAAAATTGTTGGAGTTTGAAAAAGTCGTTTTTAAATAGAAATCTACAATTACGAAGTCCGTCGACAATAACACTAATGTAGCTTCAAAATGTGACGTTAATAGCTGTGAATCAATTAGATGAGAAATTTGTCTAAACAGAGCCTTTTTATATGCTCAATGAAAAGTTAAAAGTTTAGCAAGCAGGACACATTTTTTCTTGTGGTAATAAAAAGGTTAGATAACACCGTAAGAAATTAATAGTTTGCAATAAAATATAAACATAAAAACTTAGTAACTTTTTATAGAAAGAATGTTTTATGGAAGGTGACATCAAACTTGTGCATAAAATAGAAGATACTGCCATTTTGAACTTTAGAATATAAACTAATGCTGTTTCATGCTTTAAATATATATTTCTAATGGGGCTGCAGTTTGGAATTTTACTATGGCAGACCCAGTTCATTCTCCAGCTGCTGGTATATCTTTATCACAATTTTGGGGGTTAACCAATCCCCACAAGTAATTTTGACACCCAGTTTCCCTCCCAAAACATACGACATGGACGTTGTCGATTTTCCCTATCATGAAAATCCAATGACTTGCGCCAGGGTCGAACTCGCAAACTTGGACGTACAAGATCAACACCAAACCAACTACACCACCCAATTGGCATGCTTTAAATATAATGATTTTAATAGAAGATATATATATATATATATATATATATATATGTAAGGATAATTAAATTGTATCTAAAATTAAATCCCCTATATACCACTTAACTTTTATTTTCCGTTACATCTTCAAGTCTTAAAATAAACACCCAACTATTTCTGCGAACAGATATTCCAAATAGAACACTTCTAATCCCAGATCATTATTTTTATAGCCTCATATGCCATCCTTAACTTTCATGTATAACACATAACTGAGAAGGGTACTTAACACATCTAAACATAAGTGGTAAAGCCACTTAGACTTCACTTAGCTCCGTTTTCTCTCAGCGTAAGCTCTGTCCATTGCTCGCTGAATAAAACCGTTTATAAGAAAGCTTCGTGTTGGCTTGAAACACTACATATATATATAAGTAAATCTTGGTCAATATATTACAAACGTTCTAGAAAGACTATAATCAAATTATTTAAGTTTAGCACGTCAACTATTGTACAAGTATTTTGTATTTTAATGATGTCTTAACTTTTTGAAATTGGGGCAGAGAACCTAAGAGATATACAGAATAATATAGAGATATAAAATGGAGTTTCTCAAACTCAAATTTCATAGAACATATATTTCTTTTTCCATTCATCAACAAATTGATGTAACCTAAGAGTCCCTCACAAACAAAACTAAAGTAAATTATAAACTTAAAAACATATTATTTTGATGTTACATACATTTAAAGATTAGTTAAATCATTTGTCAGAGCTCACATGATAACGTTCTAATGCATTCAGAATTATATCAGTTTAGTCAACTATAATTTAAATTCACAAAATTAATTAATAAAAAATTTTCTTAAGATTTTATTCCATACATATTTAATGAAAATAATTTTTTTTTTATTCTAATTACCATGCAACAATAGTGAATACTTCCAGTAATGAATATTTTTAAATTTTTAGAGAAGTGTAGTTTCTTGAATGCAACTTTAATCTTTTGATTTAGAAAATTAATGCGTTCTTTATTACGTTACAAGTAATCTGATGCAGCATTTTAACGATAAAAGAGACCCCATCAGCACTTGGAATCAACAATTCTTTTTTTTTATGAGAGATCAACTCTCACATAAAAAGTGCCCATTTGAATATTTTTGAAACACATTAGTCCTAATATATGTTATATCCTTGAATTGGTAGAAAAATATTCTAATGTCTTTGTGGCCCTCTGGGGTTTCCTGCTAAAAACAATTTATTGCCTTTTTTTATTTCATTACACCAATTGAAGAAAATCAATAAGACAACAATATTTTTTTAACCTATGTTTATTTTTTTAAACATTTTTTAAGTAAAAAGTAAATGTAATTTTTTTTTTTAATTTGAAAAATTATTTTTTTAAATGTGTTAGTTTTCTCTATTTACAAATTTTTTGTTTCCTCCGTAAATCAGTGTACTATAAACATATTTGAAAATCCTGTTTACTAAGCAGGATGTCGTGGAAAACTTAAAATCTTAATTTTAAAAAATTTATGCATCCTATGGAAGGTTTGAAAAATCAGATAATGCAAGAAAATGCTGTCTTAATAAATAACATTCAATAATTCGCTCTACTGGAAACATGCTCTAAACCAATGTTGTCCATTGGAATTAAGTAAAAATCTTAGAACGTGCACCAGGTTCCAAAAAAAAGTCCGCGAAATTAGTTATTTTCCTTATAAAATTACTACACGTTATATATACTATAAAATTACAAAACACTTCCCAAGGTATTTCATAAATTCTTATAGCCGCTTTTTCCCTCGTGTTTTAAAAAGAACTGGGCTTGAATTTCTAAAATGAAAGCATATTTATCTTTACGCCTCTTGGGAGATTCTAAGACCCTTTTATCATATCTCCAATCAACAAAAGAAATATGCCTACCACATTTCAAGTCTGTAATTCTAATAATTAAAACACGGACGCTTATAAGGCCGAATATGCCACACAATGTCATTCATAGAATATATCATTCCTATTTTCAAGTTCACTTTGTACGTATATAAGCTATTAAATAATGCTTTATCCACGTTTTTTATTGGTATAGGTAGAATGGTTCTTCTAAATTAGTTATGCATTGATCTAATTTACATGCATTTTAAAGTCACTGGTATTTGGAAACGTGGGAGACCAAGGCTGAGATGGGCAAATGCAACGAAATCAGACTTTGAGATTATAAGCGAGAAAACTTGGAGAACAAAAGTAAACAAGAGGTCATTAAGGAGGAATCTTCAAAGGAAAGCACTGGCCTACAAGGGGCTGTCTTGCCAGATATGATGATGATGATAATCTAATTTACAAATCCTACTTTAGTCAGTTTATTATACTAACATATCAATATAATTGGCAAGTTTAAAAACAGTTGCATGACCTAAAAGACAATACTTCTAGTAATGGTTTGGTGCGATATTTTTACCAATTGATTTTTTAGTGGAACATAGTTTTTATTACAATCAAGCCCTCAGGGTTATATAAGAGCTTCATGCATTATCTACATGCCAATTTCTGGTTTAAAATTTATTGTTAAATTAATTTTTTTTTTCATAATGGATATGAAAGTATATTATTGTTTAAATAAGCATGGTTAGAGACATACATCACTTAAACCATTTTTTCTAATTTAAATGTGTTCATTTTGTTTTAGTAGCACATCAAGTGGGGCATTTATGATCAAGAAGATTATGTAATACACTTTCTTATATAAAAAAATAACAACAATCTCCTCTTTTCCTTTCTTTTTAGATACCAACAATCCATCTTGAAAATCTCTCTTTTTTTTCAGGAAATGCCACTCCGATCTTCTCAATTTTTTTTCAGGAATGATTGGTACGTTGGTACGAGCGCGGTATGTGTTTATTTTAATCCAAACCAGAAAAACTCTTCGGCCCGCCGCAAGACAAAATAAAGAGGGCTGGCCAAAAAAAGGGTTATAATATGCATGTCAAAAGGTTTCAACACTCAACCTACGTATCTTGTTGAGAGAAGATTACGGAACTCTTCATTTGATTAAAAAATGTCCGCCTCCAAAAAAAATTGCTTAATCAAATCCTTTCCCGACGCCTCCGTGTTTGTTTGTTCAAACATGGAGAGAAAGTTGGTAATGATGGGTTCCGAGCGTCTTATCAAAAAAGCAAATTATAACTGCAACACAATAAAACTAAGCCAGCCAAGACCTAGGCTTGTTTAACCACAGGTTTAACAGAGAGAAAGCGGTGTTTGACTGACAGGTTTCCGAAATACCTGAAACTGATGTTGACGTTGGATAATTTTTAATCGTATAATTTCTAATGAGCTTTTTCTCCTACTGCTTCCTCCAATGTGGATGGAATATTATCAATTGGTCACTGCTGAATTTGTAATTAAATATTTCACTTTTGATGCAGAACTCGCAAACAAATCTGACCTCGATACGTTTGACCTCTATTACTACAAGGCAATGAATGCCATCCGATTCCCACCGTTATGGCTTCGGTCTTGTGTGGGGTTTTTTGTTAAAAGTATTAAGGTGCTATAACTAGGGCAAAGATGAATAGTGAATTTTTTTGCCTGAGGTGTAATTATATGCTATCGTTTCGAACTTGTCACATTTCCCTCTTTGTTACATTTTGAAAGTAATTCTATACATGGCATAAGCAATAATTAATGCACCTTTTTAATCATTGCTTAGAATATAGATTTCAACTTATTCAACCCTTAGTTTAGTAATTTTTTCGTAATAACGTTTCGTTTAAAAAAATTAGGGATTGAGGTTTGATTTATATAAAAAGAAATTCATTTAACTTGAAGTGGTGCAAATCCGGAAGGACAGAACCCGCGCGACCTTCGGATCTGAAGCCGAGTAACTTAACCACTAGACCAAAAACATCACTTTAGTCCGGAGGCTATTACTGGCTGATATAGATACCACGGCTACAAGCTTATTGCCTAAAATAAATTTCAATTTTAAGACCATTTTTTTTTAGTGGGAAGTGTGTTTCCCACCGGCTACTGGGAGCTATTCAAAGGTAGGACATACTATACTTTCCCCCTCCATTTATATCTCATTGCATGATATTAATAAAATATAGTTTGTCAATACTAAAATCTACAAAAAAATTATAAATTAGGTATATTTTGTACATAAATATTTTATACTTTTTCCTTTCCATGAAATTTCAGAAAACAGGGATCAAAACATAACAGGACATTAAAAGTTGTACATATGTATCTTGTTCTCTTCTCGAGTTCTTTAGTAGATCATAAACGGCTTCACCTATATATTTTGTTGTAAAGTTGTAATATGGAATCTAACTTCAGGCAATCGCATGCCATCTAGAACAGTTTTTTTCCTGCTCAGGGAACTTACAAGTCATCCTTTACACTTACGGCTTGAAAATCTAGAAATCAGTTATCGTGCCAGAGGAAGTGCTGGTAGCATATATTATAGGTGAGAAAATAGCTTCCCGTCGGCATTTAAAAATTAATGAAGTTGATGGAAAAAGTATAAAAGGTTTTACGAAGAATGAACTTATAAGGTTTTGAAATATAAGTTGGTCTTCTAAAAGTATTAATAATATTTCTTCCGAAAATACCACAGAGCAATTTCTATTCTATTTATAATAATAAATGCAAAAATTATATATTTATTACAACATTTAATATGAAAATCCTATAACGTTTCACTGGAATGTAAAAACAATATTTATTCATTCTCTATACCAAGGGTCGGTAATCTATGGTAAGCGTACCATATATAGCACGCAGCACAATTCTCAGTAGCACTCTGCACTATGCTACAAATTTGTCAATTTTAGAGTGGTTGGAAGTTGATAAATTTGTAATGGACCTTCTAGACAAACATCTTCAGAATTGTGGTCATCTAATGAATTACGAAAAAATCTGAAAGATAACTCTAAAGGTAGCTTTACAGCTATTTTGTAAATCATTGAAAGCCATTGTTGGAGACGTTCAATTGTTTGAAAATTGCATGTACTCTCTGCTTTCCGTTTTTAGTTTTACATATTTAAGTAAAAATTCTTTCCTCATAGAAAAATATTTCCGAGTCCGCCTAGAAATTGTTTAACAACTGAATGCCCACAGAATCGGATGAAATTGAAGTCTCACATAATACCCCTGATTTTGCGATATGAAAGTAGAGCGTTGCAAACACAGATTTGCATTAAAATTTTTATTTATTTTTTATTTAACTGTAATGAAAGGGAATACTTATATTTCATGTTTTCTATTTCTTATTTTAATAAATATGTTTAAAAATGCATAGTATATGTATACAATTTTAATTTTTTTTAACTTTTGTTGAAGAAATAGCTATATTCTATGTTGTTTATCTTCATGTTAAGAAATCTCTTTAAATGATGCAAACTTAATAAACAATAAAATTGAAAATCTATATTCTTGGCCTCTGTTCTCTAACTCTGTATCCATTATCGTGAAAATCGAATTGTTTCAAATATTTCTTACTGTGTGGCGCACTGAATCATATTGGTAAATGGGTTTGGCTCGCCATGGCTGAAAGGCTGTCAACAACTGCTCGATATTATGCAAAAAAGGACCATTAGTACAATATGAGAATTTTTATCTTCGTGTAAAACATCCAGTTAGGTAAATATAGAAGTGCTGTACTTATCAATGACTTTAAGATAGTTTTTAACGTGCTTATAGAATATGGGACGAAAAATATTTATTTAACGTTTCTAATGACAGAAGAAAACAATTTCACTGGGAAAATTTTTAAACTCATATAAAGTATTTGCATAACTCGAAGGGACAAATGAAGGAATCTGAAAAATAGATAGTGGCATTAAGAGAAACGGTACGAAAAAACTGAACAAGTTTCTTTTTTATTACTTTCAATAGAAATTACTTTGACTCTAAGCAACAGCAATGATACTAATGAAAATTGTGTCCTTAAATAGACAGTCGTTATATGGCTTAGAATGTATGCTTTAATGGCTTTTAAACTTTTTTTCAAATGGGACTGCAGATTGATATTTTTCCATTGCAGACCCAGTACATTTCCCGGGAGCTGGTATCACTTTTTAGTGTGGCACCATGTAGGTGGATACTAATTCCCATAATGTATTTTTGACGTCCAATTTCCTCCCCAAAAAGAAGCACTTGAGTTTTGACGATGCGAAATCGTACAGGGAGTCGAGAGCACTCAAGCCAAACAGGCACTCTCGGGATCTTTAACATGACGTAAAATCCTACGACATGGAAGCTGTCGGTTTTCTGCACCATGAAAATCCACTGACTTCGGCCGGGGTCGAGCCCGTAAACTTGGGCGTACAAGGTCAACACCATACCAACTACGTCACCCTGCCGACCAATGTCTAAACATTTTAAGCAGTCCTATTTTATATATATATTATAAATTCATATCCTAACAAATGCATTATACAAAGCATTCTAATTAATTGATTATTGAATAAAATCAAAACATTGCGTAATATTAAAGCATATAATCTTATCATTGCGTTCTTCAAAAATAAAAAGCTATTTTTTGAAGGCTGGCTATCATTAATTTTTAATTACATTTTTAACAAATTATCATATACTAAATACACCTACACATTATCAGTCAAAAAAAAAACTTCGATTCAATTCGGAACTTGTTGACGTGGAAAGAATCTGATTAATTCAATGGTACAATCATTATCATCAACACTCAAGGTGAAACCACGCAACCTCAGTGAACTCTTGGACATTCAAACATGCTAATTGCAGAGCTCGAGCCGGAAGCTCAGATTTCATTTGAGCTTTTCTCACGCTATGTAATCACTCCAAACACAACACAAATAAACAAAACAGCAAAACGAATCGAACAATAAACTTTTCCTTGCTATTATGCAAGGATTGTTCTTTATTGCCAATCGATATTTTTCTCGGAAGCTTGGGACACACAAATACAAGAGTAAAATTACTTAATAAATGAACAACTCAAATTTCTCAGATTCAGCAACTAAAAATTTTATAATTTCCTATTTCTATTTTATGTTTTAGTAAATGTGCAAGATATTGAGAAATACTCATCACTTTCATTGTGTTTGTCAGATAAGTAAACGAGCAATTAGAAAAGTGAATGTTTAGTTTTTTTTTTTTTTTTACTTTCCTCTATTGTTAATTTTTCACGTGTTTACTAGATAAAACAGAAGGAAATATTTCCACTGCCAAGTGAAATGCAAATGTTTTAATAATAATAATAACATAAATAAGAAATTGTTTCGGTTTGTAGTGCAGTAATGTATACAAATCTCCAAGAATAAAAATAAATAAATAAATAATGATCGCAAAGTACACTTTTCGCTTGTTACTACCTTGAACTATAACCTTCTATGCATTGTTTCCCCAACAGGATGAGAATATTATCGTTAAAAATATGTGTTTGTTACTAGAAACCTAAAGAGAGAAAAAGGGGGGATAGATTCGAGGTTTCCCTCTTCATTTACAAATTGAGTAATTTTTTAGCAGATTCAAGGCGAAATTATTACAACCAAGTTCATTTTAACATTTATTTTTGATGCATCTTATTGTGGAAATGAAAAAGAAAGATCAAATTAACCTACATTTTCGTGTTCTTTGTTGGAAAAGGAAAGGTTACTTTACTTGCCACAAAATAATAAATGAACTTAACCTCTCAATCTTTTAAAGAAAGATTGTGATTTTTTATTATTATTGCTAATAAATTTCTTTAAATATATATATATATATATATGTTTCTTACGAGATTCATAAATGATGAATTAGAAAATTTGATAATTAACTTTAAGTTGTTTTTTAATCTATTCAAATCTAGAGTCAAAACAAATCAACTGTGTCTATCAATTATAAAATTGAAAGGATACAACAAAATTAGTTGAATAATTACTTAAAACCTTTGTTTGTACATACGTAAAAGGAAATAAAATTTTCTAATGTTATCAATATTTTTCAATGTATTTGTAATTTTGAAGGTTCATGAAATATTTATATTTGCAAAATATATTTATATGAATATTTATATTTACAAAAGCCTTACTTTCATTTGTGAATTAAATACCAAAAATAAAATTTTGAAGATTCCTTATTCAAAACAGAAATATTTACAGTATAGAGCATAACTGAATTATAAAAAAAAGTTTTTCTAAATATTTTTTTTCTTTTGTTATGTTGTTTTTAATAATTTACTAACACTATTTTTTTATTTGAATTTCTTTTTTACATTAACTTTTGTTTTCAAAATTACATTTACCTTTTTTTCCCTCTTTCTGTTTAGTTTAAATCATAGGTTCTCAAGGTGGACGATAACGCCCCCTTGTGGGTGTTTGAGGCTTTCAGGGGCCACACACAAGTAAAAAACCCAGAGAAAATTAGGGGGCGTTGAAATGGTACGGAAGGGCTTGGGCAGATTAAACAAATAAGACTAAAAAACACGCTGATTATGTACTAACAAACGAAAACTTTAATACTGTTTACCTTATGTTGTGATTGTATGTATTTAAATAATTTCTTTTTCACATGCACGAAAATTCACGTATTTCGGTAGTTCGGAAAGTGGATGAAAAACTTAAGGATTACGCATTACATTCAGATCTACATTAAATTGAATGATATAGTGCATTTTATTTTCTACAGTGCACATGTTGTCTCTGTCTGAGAGCAGTAGGAAACATGCTTCGTCCACCGCGTTTCATTACGTATATTATCCTAGGAACATAAATAAATATGTTAACCAGGAATTAAAGTGATTCTTTTTAAAGGCTGAAACTATCAATTAATATTTATTTTGAAAGCAACAGTTTATTATGAATAACTTCGTATCATCAAAACCCCTGCCTGTCGTTATAAAGGTAAGATAAAACTTTTATTCCACTCTTTGAAATGAAGAAGAAATTCGGGAACGTTTCAATTTCAACAATATCCTACCTATGACTAAAATATATATTACACATTTAAATATATTCGTGGCAATAGATATTTCAGATTCGCAAATAAAAAAATTGGGGCTATAGAAAAAAAAATGAAATTAAAAAATATACTTCTAGTAATAGGATATTTTTTAAAGCTTAACTCATGTTTTCACCATGTATTATGAACACTCTTATTTCTCTAAAGTGGGAAGGGGTGGTATCGAAATATTCACTAGAAAAGGGGGCGGTATTGAAATATTTACTAGAAAAGGGGGCGCCAGTTCAAAAAAGGTTCGGAACCTAAGGTTTAAATTGTGGTAGCGGCATTAATTACAAGTACTGACATCAAATAGTAGCATTTAAAACAAAAACATTTCTTTCGCGCAGTTTTGTATTATATATTGACGATATAAGCTTATATATTCCTAAATATCTCCTATACCAGTTTTCAGTAGAATGATATCCATGAATATATACAAAAACTGCATTGAGAACATTGTACTTCAGCAGTTATTACCAAGGCTCAACATTTTGTATCATGATTTGACAAATGTATCGAGTATTGAGAATATTTTGCTCATATATCGTAAAGTAACATCAAATTAAGAAATGGTATCAATGGTAGACATGTGATTTTGCTAATGATACAAAATTCAAATATCTGGTAGTTCGCGTAATTCAGTCACCCATCATGACAAAATTTCTCATCATTTTTTGTTTCTCCTTTTGACAGAACTTTCTCCTACAAACATCAGAAAAAATTTGATTGATGTAAAATGAACTAGAAAAATATATTAGAGCCGTCCAGTATGACTTAAGCATTGGCAAAAAATTAAACGTGGATTCGTGCTATTTAAGAGAGCTTTAATTGCATTCTGACAATATAATTCATTTAATAAAATCCAGTATCATTACTTATAGAAGTCATTCAATGGTATATATAACATGTTTTCTGTCATTTTTTAAATTACACAGCTCTTCAGAAAAAATTCTGCTGCAAGTGGTATTTTTCACTGAATTATACATTTTAAAGTGCTCTAAATCAAATAATGACCCCCTCCCCTCCCATTTCTCTCCAGTTTCACTAAAAAAGACATAAATCTAAGAATTTAAATTTTATCATAACACTACAATGTAAACATAATATTTCTTACAATAATTTTAAAAAAATTGTGATATATATATACGCGAAATTTTTTATGTTCACTCTTTTTTCAGGTAAAACCTTTTTCTTCTCTTTGATGCTTCTCGAACTCGTTTGAGTATCCAAGATTAGTCGACTAATGTAATGATATCCCATATTCTTTGGTAGCGTCTTTTGAGATCACAGACATCTTGGTGAAATATTCCACTCTGCATTTCAGTGAAGGCTCCCAAGTTTTCAGAAAGATGGTCAATACGATAGTGTAAGAAAAGAACTTGTAAGTTCATCGTGCATTCTAAAGTTTCATGCACAGCAAACTTGCTTCGTGCAATGAACTCGAAGTCAGGGCCTTTGGTATTTTAAATACTTATTCACGTTATTCTTGAAAGGGTTTGACATTTCGTTTTCCATCTCACCTATTGTTTCTCATTAGAGAGGATAAAATAAAAAAAAATTCTTATGTCTGGGCCTATGCTTGAGACAATTTTGTAAACTTGGAAAACAGATACCTGAAACATTCCTTAATTTTTGACAATGATTTAATAGATTGTTTCATAAGCCCCATGGTCTTATTGATGACTTTTTTTCGGGTATTATGGTGCCTCAGAAAGGAACAGTCAATTTTTGTCTCATGACACTTCTTGACTTTATTTTCGCACAAGCCTAAAAAGGTGGATATTTGTGTAACCTACCCGTTGACCCAACAACATAATCTTCACAAACCATCCTATTGATGCATTTGGTATTTGGTTTTCTCAAGAATCATTGTCAAATCACACATCATATTTTTGCTACATACTCACCGAAAGAAGAAAGAAATTCAAATACATTTCTATAATGTAGGAAGACTATTTTGGAACTAGTTTTGAATGTATCAATAGATGCCACTTAGATGAATCATATTCTATTTCAAAAATTTCATGATCCCTTGAACATAACTATAAAAATTAGATTTCCCTCTTTGAACAAAAACTGAATAAATATTTCTCTCAATTCTTGTTCTACGAAAATGAAGTCCCAGATTATAGCAGATTTTAGTTTTTAGATTTGATCCTAGCAATTCAATTGCATCCTAAAGTAGAAGGTATCATACTTTGAACCCATGCTTTGTCTTGATACTCAAATTTCAATTTGTAGTTAAGTAAAATAAACTTTCTTCGCAAAATTATTTTTGTTTCTAAATTGACTTTTTATCTTGAGTTTACCTCAAATAAGAGAAAAGTTGTCCAAAGTGCTAACACAAACGTTTCGAGCTATAATTCAGGAAAAAACGCACGAGCCAGTAATGTTTTGAATGCTGGGTATAAACTGTGGTTTTATATAGTTTTCTCAGCTTAATGAAACATAATATAATCAAAAAGCAAGTCTGTGTGCACTTATTTCTATTTGCCGAGAAAACACATCGAAACATGCTCAATCGAGTTCAAAACATTCTTGCAAATTTATTATAAACTAATTAGATCTATTTTTGACATGATCATCTGATCCTCCAAACGTCAATCCTATGTATGTATCCCCTCCCTTCTCTTCTCTTCCCTCACCATTCTTCAAAAATTTCTTAGTTTCATTCGAGTACAACTATAATTAATAAAATTAACGTGATTTTTTTTTAAATAGAATACTAGATCTTTTACATTAAAAAAAATTCGTGTTAAATGAGCTTAAGAAATTGAGCTTCACGAAAAAAACTTGACGTGATAGAGATGAATGACAGGAAGAAGGATCGAAGAAAGAGAAAGATTTCCATGACACTGCACCCGCGTTTATCTGCGACCGGAAAATTCAAAAAAAGAATGGGATTACTTGGACCATTGTAATGAAATAATAAAAATTGCGTCTAAAAAGGAATTTAATAATAATCTCTACTAAACTGTACCAAAAATGAATAATGCATCAAGTGAAACTATAAAAAAAGCAGTTGCATTTTGACAGTGATTACTAATTGAGGCAGGCAACTCCGATCGAGAATGCCAATAATTATAGAAATTGTGATATCATAAGAAATACAGATTCCTGTTTGGGAGCGTTAACTTCCACAAGACGCAAACAACCTAAAAACTCTAGCTTTTATATATGTTTAAAGATTTATAGGAGTTATTTTACTTTTATTAAATATTACAGACTAACTAATGAAACAGATGATGCTGATTTTTAAACCATTTCAACAGCTGAGAGTCTGTATTTAATTTCAGAGTCAGAAAATTTGAGCAATGCATCCTCAGGAGATTAAGAATATTGTAGAGTTTAAGTGATCATTTCTGAACTCCGAAGACTGTTAAATCATTTCATGAATTTCATATATCCAGGAAATTATTTTTGAAAATGTAATGTACCGCTTTGGGGAATTCATACTTTTATGATAAAAGAAAAAAACATGAGAAAATATTTAGCATTATAGCATACGAATGTTGCATATTCAAGAAATTAATTCCTTATAAAGGCAAGAACAAAATATCTATATTTTGTTGTTCTAAATTTTCAATTCTACAACAATTCAGATTAAAGGGTCGAAGGCATTCAAGAATTTTTTTTTCATAAATGAAGTTAAAAGAGTTATTTGTTTATTGCTTTATTCATGTAGAGGCTACATTTATCTTTGTGATATTTTTTGCTATATTGTTTTTGTGAGAATATGTAACTTTTTTTGTATTTCATTACTATCATACTGTGCCATTGGATATATTAGCTATTGATATCATATACGTAAAATCTGACGTATAACGCGCACTTTTAACACAAAAAATAAGATCGAAATTTACGGGTGGGCGTCATACGCCGAGTATAATAATGAGAGCTTTTAATATGAAAAAAAGATGAGCATAGGGAAAAATAATTAGACTTTTATATACATCAAAATATTGCTTATTTAAAAGAAATGACATTCCTCATGAACTTACAGGGTTGTAATTTAGAAGTATACTATTTTTCTTCTAAAGCTTGGAATAATACCTCGAATAAATGACTTCAAAACATAAGAGCATTTCAGGTTTCTTCATCAAAAAATGGGTGTGCAAGTTATACGGCGAGTTTACGTAAAAATTACAGCTTGAAAGTATAGGTGTGCGTTATACGCCGGATTTTACGGAAATTATAAATTATTGTCAAATTATGATATTCAATATTGAAACAAAGTTCTTTTTAAAATTAAATTGAAGTAATGTAAGTTATATAATTTTCTGATACTGTTAATCAGAATCATTTAAACCGCAATAAAATTGCTTTGTTATCTGAAATATTGCTCCAATTGCAATTTAATTCTTTTTCGAATTTCTTTCCGAATCTTGAAAAAAATCATTTTTTTTTTCCTGTCATTTGCATCACATGCAAATGAGGGTACAGCAAAAGAATTATCGATCCTGCACCAGATTAAATCTCGAGCGTGACATTCCTTGTTCTGCCTAATCTTTTTCCCATTACATCCACTTTCACATTAACAGTAGCCCACAAACCTGCCAACAGAAACAAAACAGAAGCCTGAAGAATGAGAGAGAGAGAAAAAGATCTGCGTTGGTGCAAGGGGAATCATTACATCAGAGAAAAAAAACAATCCTCTTCTGCTTTCTTTTCCCCTTGTCCAATTAACAAGCTATTACCATTTTTCCACTCTCTGATGAAGAGATTACGTCCCGCTAAACAATCGAAGCTTCCGAGTCGGTAGCTCACGCACTCGCAGTCGTGTGGAGGTGTTAAAAAATGACAACTCGCTGTTGGTGGACGAATCAGAAGATTAATCCTGTTCAAGGTAAAGCGGTTCAATTTGTGGGTTAGATCCATTCGATAGGACATGGTGGAATGTTGCGCAAAACTGTTGTTGCTTCCACGGAAGCCTCATAAATGCATTGTTCTAATGTACTGGAATGACGTCAAACAATGAAGAATGTTCTGTAGAAGAGATTGTGACTTCCGATTTGGTGGAAATTACCAACAAATGAAGCACGATTTTGTCAGGGTCTACTCACGTCTGCCTTTGTTTTCGCGAAATGTGGATATCCACCCAGTGAGAGCGAACTGATTAAGGCTCTGATTAAGTTGGATCGAAAATATTTTTTATTAATTTGGATAGAATGAGTGATTGGAACCTATCTTGATGCAAAAGCAAGTTTTGTTCATTGCATGAAAAATGTTTAAATTATTTTTTATACTGTAGTTAAATAACAGCAAAGGAATTAGTTGTCTATTAATCTGCAGAAATTCAAAATAAAAATATTTTGCAGTTATGATAATATATCACGTTTTCTCTTATTTGCTCTGATAAATTAATTGATATAATTCTTTCCCTTTCCTGCTATTTTCTAGCCTTAAAATGTCTGTTTTCTGATTAAATATATTCAATGTCAAATATGTCTGTGTGTGTGCGTTCACTTTATAAATGTTTTCGTGTCTCCTTTGATTAAATTCTAATCAATAATTTTCAAAAAAAAAGTTCCTTTCCTTTCTTTTTTTCTTTTTTATTTTCCTTTTTTAGTTATGGGCAGCGATGTAAAATGTTTCTTGCATTTCAAAGCATACCTGATTTTTTATAATTATTGAAGTCCAATACCTTGATAACAGTATTTGAAATCACAAAAGATACATTTATGTGTAATTTCATTCTCAGTTGAATCTTAATACTCTGTGTATTATCTAAAAGCTAATTCTATCGTCACTGAAATTAACATATTTAAGAGACTTAGAATGGGAAAAAATTCAACAAAAGCCCTCATAATAATAGGAATCTTTAAAGTAAATTATGTGAGAATTTTTGGAACTTCAATTAACGCTATAAGATATTACTTATGCTGTTAGGGTCACATTAATTCTCTTGGCTGATTCTAAGGCTTTCGGATATTTCGGTTCTTTTACTCAGCTCTGAAATCAATTAATATAAAAAAGCTAGAGAAAAATATCGATAATTCCATAATCTCTGTGGAACTCTTAAGCTCAAACCCAATCAGCCTTATCACTAACGTTACTCCATTTGCTTAAAGGTTGCCCAATGTGGCAAAATTCTGGAATTACTTTTTTTCGAATTTTAAGTGACATAGCAACATGGTTGAGACATGACAATAATATTCACTACTAATTGTATAATAATTGTTCCTGTGCTCATTAAAGATAAGAACATAGTACACACAAATATGCAGGGGTCATGCAGAGCACAGGCCCATTATATCACATCATATGTAGAGGGCACAGATATGCAGAAGGGTACTTATTTGAAACTCATTTGATCTCTAAAGGTGTCTGCTCTCTTTACAAGTAAATCTATTCCCATAGAAGTTATCAAAATCAAGTTGTATAGTTTATCAGAAGCACAAGTTGAATATTATTCTCTTACATGTAAGGAGATTATATATATAATCCAGAGATATAGATATAGTGTTGTTAGATCTGTAGTTATCAGATATAATTACGCTTAAGATATTGTGGTAATATATAGGAAGATAACTCTTTTCACATCAACTTACATAGATTTACAGATCTAGAGGAAAACACGTGGCATAACCTCGGTATTCAAAACCTTCATGTATGTGTGCATGTAAATCAATATCTTACATGAGAAAGAGAAATAAATTTTTGATCTAGGTTGTATACATAGCATACTGTCAAAGGGTTGATCGGAAAAGGGCATTGGTTATCATTTTATGGATATATATTTATTTTCATAGAATCAAGTCCATCGAAAGCACCGCATATTTCTATTCCGAATCCCAATGACTCTACACTAGATTTCTTAACATCATGATTGATCTCGTGGTCATTTCTAAAGCAGCGACATTTTGTCAATGTACTGGCAAATAGCCTTTATGCTTATAAATTCGACTAAGTAACTCGAATTATTTCAGCACGATAATGTTTGGTCGTTCTTCATATTACAACCGTTTGCCTATATAAAAAATATCATTACTCTAAGAAGTCTGTCAATCATGTCCTCTAGCATACTCGTAAAGACTGCCTCCAAACTCAGTTATTACGCAAGAGCTACATACTGCACTCAAAGCAGCGTGATAGCAAATACTGCTAAAAGCCCTTGTATCATTGAAAATATACTACAGTAAAATATGTTTAACGCAAAAACGTTTAAGATGAAATATTGGTAAACACGAAATAATGCAACGGCCCCTACTAACTACTATGTATTTTTATACATTTTTTTTTCTCTTAACTCGAAATGAAAACCGCTTAATATGAAAACACATTTTCTCTTTGGAGAAGAATAACATTAAAACTGAGCCGACACTTAAGAAAATGTTTGAGAAAGTTTATGTATTATTAAACTGTCCTGATCATCAGAAGAATTCGTTGCAGTAGATGATGATAATGTATGTAAAGTCTCATTATGGTAGACAAAAACATTTTGGAGTTTGTTCAAAGCTTAAAAAATATCATTGATGAAGATTCCGATGGGGAAAAAAATGAAATGAAAATACAGCTCCTATTCCCACATCATACGAATTGAGGAAGGTCATGAAAAGTATGCGCAATTATATAGACACACATTCCAATGGTGGAATGAATAACAAAATGGACGACATCGAACAAATTGTTGTCAATATGATGCTAAAAAAAAGATAATACAAAGAAAGTACTAGATTATATTCCAAAAACTCAATAAACGTTTGGTTTTTCAAAAAACTTGAGACAATTTTATTTTTAGTTTTATTTTCTTGTAACTTTTTTGTTTCATTTATTTTTACTAAGTACATGCATATAAAACGTACTCTAATAACCTTAATTTTGTAGAATATATGTTTTTTTCGCAATATCCTTTAACACGAAAAAATATTTCAGTCCCCTCGGTTTCATGTTAGACGATTTTCACTGTATATCGCTGTGCAGCTGCATGTTTTAAATCACATTTTAGGTACTGATTAAACAAGTGTGTATTATTTGCTTTCAGTAGTTTGGTCAGGTATGTATTTGTTTGCTTTTCAGTCAACTACAAATTTCTGACACAGTTCCTTTAATCATACAATTTTTATACTACGAATGCAAGAATGTTTCCATAACGCTATTAAGATTCTAATTTTGATAAATGCATATAAGCGAATTCAAAACGTTATTTTTGGACCTTTCTATTTGACTTTCAGTTTAACACTCTGACTTAAAAGATTATAAGAATTATTCGAAAAAAGGGGAGGATATGTGTTTTCTTTTACATGTCTGTGCACAAGATAGCACTTCAGGGAATGACTGGTGCTTGCGAAGTCCCAGAGCCGTCAGCACTCCTCACCTTTTTTTGGGGATTTTCTCAAAAGTTAAACATTACAATAAGACCGCTTGGATTGTTACCCCAGAGCGTCATTGGTATCAGTGTTCTCGTCCTGGAGGCTCCCTGGATCACGGTCTTAATAGACAGGAACAAACTATTTTAGCCCGCTTTTGAAGTGGTCACCTTAAATCAATGAAATATTTTGAAGAATCCAAGAATTTTGAAATATGTACCAACTGTTCTTCTGGGCCGACCTCGCCTGCTCACATCCTCAAATGCCTAGGGCTCACCAAGCAGGATTTAGCTGACGATCCCTTGCTGGCGTTGGACTTTTTGAGAGTGTATGACATCATGGACCTGGTCCAGCACTGCTGGCCAATGGGGCACGTGCAACAACAACAACTCTTCAAAGTAAGTATGGAATCTACTCCAACTAGCATTTCCTCAACAAATTAAAATCTAATTAAATTTTACAATCAATTTATTGTAGACAAAATTGCTCTATAAATGGAACATCTAATTTGTCCTGATAAGTGAGATAACGCCTTCTGTTATTCAAACCATTTCTGGAATATTTATTTAAATGAAGGACGAAAAAGTTTCACAGCAGAACCCTTTTTAGGTATGTAACACTATGTATATATACTGCATCTCCCTTTAATTCAACGAGCGACATCGAATTATAACATTTCGAGAACCTTTACTTTTTTGTTAGAAATAAATGAAGTACAATCACTGTTATTCATAAAACTGTTCTTGTATTTTCATATATAATACATACCATACAGAATAAGGATTCATATCTTGATAAAATCATTTTTCTGGCCATGAATATAAAGAATTTTCGTAATAAGGTAATATTAAACTATTTTATTGAACCTCATACAAAGCGTTAACTGGTACCAGAATTCATTATTTTTAAGTGCAAATCACTAATACATGCAGGCGGAGCTTTGTATGTCAAAGTGAAGCGGAATTAGAATTTACAACACTTTTGTTAAGAATATCAAAATAATTACATTTTCCCAATTTAAAATTATTAAGAAAACTGGCGATTAATTCGACTTTGAAAGCAACAAAAACATTCTTAGTAACAATAGATTGAAAAGCCACTGTCATATTTGGAAAGTTTCTTAAATTTCTTTCCGCATATTTTAATAATACTTAACGAGGACCTTGTAGTTCCCCAAGGCTTATCATTTTACATATTTTAAGGGCATATAAAATTTGTATTCAAAACGCGACCTAAGTGCAGAAAAAAAGTTAGGTTTCGTAAACAACCTAACGAGAATGCTTGCTTGAACCAAAGTGATTGGCATCGGAAAAGAAAAAAATACAAATTAAAAAAAGAAAACTTCTTCCATTATTTGAAAGCATCTGGATATCTCATGGCCACTGGATAGGTGTGGCCACGGTGTATGGGGGTTATGGGATTATACGTTACCTCTTCAAAACAATTTGTTTTCAAAAGTTCCACAGAAATAAAATGTCGATCAGTAAAATGGCGACCGAAGCATTGTTCGTCATGAATGTGAAGGTCAACTAAACACACAAATTCATTTCATATAATAATTATAATTTATAATTCCAATTTTAATGCAGTGGTGATGACACTTTGTTAAGAAAAATGATTATAAGGATTATTTTATATTCATAAAAATTTAATTACTGCATAGTTTAGTAGAGGCAACGGGATTATAATAATTACTGCCACTTAAAGCTATGAAAACAATTACTTTTTTTTATCCCTCTCTCAAAAAACTTAAATAAATGGAAAAAATTCGAAAATAATTTATCATTAATTAATTCAGCTCACGACTAAACTATTGTTAAAGTGTAAGTTTGAAATTCTAATAAAAAATGTTAACTGTATAATAAATAAGCTGTGTTGAAAAATTAATATTTCGAGATAGACTTTACTACCTACTTTGAATTTGGGATAGTAAAAATCTAGCAACTTAAACTTCATTATCTTACTACTTAAAGGCCACACTTAAGGCAGCAATTTTATCAATACTCTAATCACGGTAATCGAATGAATCACAACACGGAGTGATAATGTCACAAAGCAACATTGTAGTTCATTAATTTGCTTTCAGTTCCATTGTACTTCCATTAAATGCAGCATTATTATTTTCATTGTCACTAAACAAAATAATTTTATGTTTTTTTATTATGTGTTAGATGCCTTTTGCAGATCATGAAATTGTTCAAAATATTTAATACCAGTCTCAGCTACTTTAAGAAAAACTCAATATTAACGGTTTATTGATGAAAAGTCTTAGCTCTTTCGGTATTTTTTGAAAAAGGTACTTCAGTTCTTTCTGAAAATTAAGAACTAATTCTTTTTTGGTTTATATGGAATATTATACTTATGTACATTAATTATTAAATTTATCACGTAAAATGTTAATAATCTGCAATAAAGTAATTTTTCATAAAATAATGTACCGATTTTTCAAGGAGCTGCAGGAATATATTTTTTAATTTTAGCTGAACTAAAAAAATTGCACCCATTTATGTTTGCCTACGTGATTATTGACAGGTGGCTACAGCCTAACATTTGCAAAACACTAGTGAAATCATTGGCACAGCAACTAAAACAATGAAATCCTCACTAAACTTAGCCGACCCAGTTATACTTGCCTATAACAGGATCAAACTTCATTTGGGGGATACATAACTTAGCCATCAAGTTGATAAAGAAATAAAAAAAAGTTATTCAAAGATAAATAGAAAATGAAACATACGAACATCTCCTCATTGTAAAGTGTATGTAAAAAAGAGGTCAATTAGATGTAGTGACAACATAATTCAAATAAAAAAATGGCGTCTTCAAAGTCAAAATAGTGAAAGTAGGCCTTGACTCTGCAGGGGATATAGAGGTGCGGCTGCAATGGTAACGTTCACATGCTCCAGTAAAGAAATGCCTCCCATTGCGCATGTCACAGCCACCGTCATTGTTGCCACCAAGACACCATAAATCAGACTGCATAAAAATATTAGAAAAGACTTTCACTTTCGAATTTAAGTTTTTATTACTATTTCAGCATTTTTTTTTCGAACTTTTATTCTTATTACCATTTTTATTTTAAAGAAAAACTTAGATTAGTCTCTATGCAGATAGAAAGTCGGGTTTTCTTCCAAGTACAATTTCTATTACTTGGCAGAGGGCAATTTTCTCCCTGGCCTTTTCCATGACGAGTTAATCCTGCTTGAGAAATAAATGGCGTTGTTTATTCCAGAAGTGACATAATATAAAAAAAGCAAAAGAAGTGGGCTCCTCGAAATCCGGTAAAAGCGTGAAAAATTTGCGCAGATTCTTACTTCCGGAAAGTTTGGGTTGATTTAAATTCACTTCAATGAAGAATTTTACTCTGTACTGGATTGAATTGTAATAAGTCCATTGTTATGTCATCACCAATGGAGTCACCCATCACGCAACGTTTGCAAGGAACTAATGGGATTATAACTCCTGGATTCAAATTCAATATAATCTTTTTTCTTATACTGGTGTATACTGAAGAAGAACTTACTTTTTATATTAAATCTCATCTTATATCAATTTTCATAAGATGTAGGTAAAATAATATTGAACGTGTGAAATGCATGTATAGGCAAATCTCAAGTACACACAAATTAATAGAAACTAAGTTGGAATAATATAAAATATCTGGAAAAATAATATTTAAATTTTATCCTCACATGACATATACAATAAGGTGGATCGTGGTTATGTATAGAAAAAATTTTTATTGTTAATCCGTACTTACCAAAGGGGAAAAGATGTCCAATGGCTTGGAGATTAAGGAGAAAAATAATTTCAAGATTTATCCTTTCACAAAGGGGTTGAGATTTTGAAAAAAATGAACAAAGACTTAATTTTAGTTAGATGGTTTTAGACTCAAAATGTAGCAGCGGGTGGTGTATCCCGAGCCAGTCGTTGTGCAGGCATAGACCACACGTTTTCGTTTGGCGATAGATCGGTATAACAAGTAGGTCAAGGAAACATTTCAATCTGATGGGCAAAGAACTCTAGAACATTAGATGCCACTTGTGGTCACGCATTATCATGTTGGAATGTGGCTGATGGCAAGCGCAGCATGTATGGGAGGACCACGGTTTTCAACACCTCAAAGATGTAGCTCTGGCTGTTCAGTGTACCGACAATACGTACTAGAGGGCTGGGGCAGTCCTATACCACCCACACCATGATACCGGGCTCAGGACCAGTGTGGTGATACACAACGCAACAGTGTAGCAGCCTCTCACCACGGTGTTTCCAAACTCGAATCTGGCCATCGTGATGTTGCAGGCAGAAGCGGGATTCGTCATTAAACACAATGTCATTCCATTCCACTGTCCATGTTTGCCGTTCATCGCCCCATTGGGCGTGAAAGAGCCTGTGGTTACCAGTCAAGAAGAAACGAAGTAATGGACGTCTAGCGGACATTCCACTCTGCTGTAAACGGTGTCGAATGGTACGAGAGGACACCGAATGATGCGTAACAAACTGAATCTGTTGTGCAATGGATCATGATGTGGCTGCGTGATCCATCGCTAATCTGCTTGTCATCACTGGCAGTGGCGCAACGAGGTGGGTGCGATTGGCCCGTTGGTCCGTCATTTCCTCCTTCATCCAGCAACCACATTTGCTTGGTTTCGTCAAACACGTTGACCAATTGCTCTGAAGGATAATCAGCAATCCCTGTAGGCTACTATTCTTCCTCGGTCGAATTCAGAAAGTTGGTCAAAAGACGCTCGAAGTTTTCCATGAGGCATAGGTAAAACAGCTTACGCAAAAATAACGCACGAAAAAACAATTACCGTACTTCAAATCCCCAATCTGTTCTCCCCCTCCCCTATATTGCACTTGCGGGTGGCGCTACGGTCGCCCGTGATGTGTGTCTGCGCTATAATACTAATGATTTGCATATTTCATCGCCGTCAACATATGATTTAAATTTTACATGGTTTGCATACTTCCTTCAGGGTGTTGCATTTTGAGTGGCCAGCAGTGTATTTTGTATATGAAGTTTAACAATTATATTAGAATTTCATCGAATGAAATATGTTAATAATATGAATGTCCTGCACATTTTTAATTTAATAAATATATTCCGTAGCTAGTCGTCATGTCAAAATCAAAAAGATTAAGCATAATATGACTGTTAGATTTGTATCGTACGTAAATCCCAATTTTTTACAAAAATGAAAAGGGAGCTTCTGATTTCTTTGAAAATGAAGTTATTATATAAGAAACTATATCTTCGACTTATTCAAACATTTTACCTAGTCATGGATAAAAACTGATAAATTGAGTAAATGATCAAAATGAATAAATAATTTTAATAAATTAAAATAAATTATATAGAAGCAAAGTGTGTACTGAATTGAATGTTATTACATTGGTCTCTTATCTAATCTTTCAATACATTTGTGCTTTTAATTAATGTTTAATTTTATCAAATCTTAAAAAAATGAAACAAAATTAAATATCCGTGCTCTATTATTGTATTTTTGCAAATACTGTGGCCCCAAATAATTGATAAAGTTCTTAATTCCACAAATCAAATATCTCATTTGCTGCTTTTCAAGGGAAATTTCTATATATTATTCATTTAATTCCCGTTTTAAATACATGATAGGAATTTAAATTTAATGACTCAAAATATATATTATAACAAACACGTGAAACACTTTATATAATTTTTTTAAAAATCTGCATTGTTTATGTCTTTATATTAATGATTATCCTGCAGCTTTGTGCAAGTTGCTTTATCAAATCAGATAAAGATTTTTATTAAAAGCCGACTTCTTATGGAAAGAACTGAAATGAACGGATTGCAAGTTGATTGAGTGGGAATTCCCCGTTTTTCTGACGCTTCCAATTTGAACGACATAGTACAAAAGCCTTGTATCTCATGTTTTTTTGTTTTGTTTTTTGTCTAAACGTGCGTGTATTAATTAATGTGTTGTGCCCAAATTGAAAGTAAAAAAAAAATACAAACGACCACATTGTTGTAATTAGACCCCATTTTTAGTAATTGATATCAGATCGAAGGATATTTTTAAGATCTTGCCGAAATTTCGTTGGAATGTTAATACAGAACACTCATCGGAAAGAGATGTTTTGTTATATACAGTGGTCTTCAAAAATGTCCGTACACTTACAACTTTCTCTAAAATTTAATGTTTTCGGCTAATAAAAATTAATATATCGGAATTGCAATTTTTTAAATAATGTCTGCAACTTGTTCTTATTCGAATAACACAATCAATTTTTAAAAAGTAGTATAATTATTATTTTGAAAAATTAGTCATCAAAAACAACTAAAAATTACGCTACAAAAGTCTTCGTACACTTCAAAAAAAGTCTTAATGTAACTTTGTTTCTGTCCTAAAGTTGACACACCCTCACACAATAACAGATCCATCACCAAGCTTAAGCATGCAGGAGACTTTGTACTTGTTCCAACTAAATTCTTAGTTTTAAGCTCTACACAGTTTTTCTGCTCCAAACTATTATACTCCCGTCGGAACCAAAATATTTTGAATTTTCTGTTATCCTAATCAGTTTGCTGTCAATGTAGAATTTTCTGAATTCCAAGAATCTAGTTAGAACAATGAGGCATGAAGGAGGAGATGTTCTTGTGTGGGGGAGTAAATCGGCTTCAGAATTAAGTTATTTGGTATTTTTGATGGTATTGGGAATCATGAGCGCTACTTAAATATATTTTAAAGAACAATTTGAAATTATCCATCCAGAATTTGAATATTGTAAGTGAGTTCATTTTTTACAAGACAATGACGCCAAGCTCACTGTTATCAATGCATGCCTGCAGTGTCTTTGTAACTGTCACCAAATTCTAAAAACACTTCCTAAATCTCCTGATTTAAGCCCAGTAGAACAGATTTGGAGAGAATTTGAAAGTTAAAAAAAGGAAAACATTGCATATAAAAGCAAAACGGGAAGTAAAAACAATAATCATAGATGGATGGAGGAACATAGATGCAAAAATAACAACAACAAAAAAACTGATGAAATCTATACCAAGACGTTTAACAGTTGTGGTAGAACCCTACAATAAAATTAAGAAAGAAATACATAATTAAAACTATGTTGAGAATTTTTTTAAGTTAAGAAGATTTTTGTCAAGTAATTTTTTAGTAGTGTTTATTATTAATTTTTCAAAATAATAGCTGTATTATAGTTGATTATGTAATTCGAAAAAGACCAAGTTGCAAATATTAGAAGAAAATTGTAACTTCGATGCATTAATTTTTATTTGTCAAAAACATCAAATTTTATAAAAAATTGCAAGTGTATGAACAATTTTGAACCCATTGTAATTGTAATATGCAACAGATTTCTATTCAACAATTGCATGCATAAACTGAGATAAACCTTCTAAGAGATAAATTGTGTCGTTGTTTAGAATTCTTTTTTATTCTAATGTACAAATTTTCTTGGTTTATTATAATGCACAAGGAAAAGAAAATGTTTCACTTCTTTCTCTAAGCTACATATTTTCCAATTCATTTAATGAGTGTTTATGGGATTCACAGAGAAAAGAAGTATTCCTTATAGCATAAAGATATCTCTTAAAAGCTTTTATAATTATTCATCAATTCATATCTTGTTGCCAAATGATATCTCATAATAATTTTAATAATCCTTTTTGTAATTTCAGCTAGGAATTGGCTTACTTTACGTTATTTAAACTAGAGCATGATATCCCTTTTTCCTGCTGTTATTTAAAATTTAATTTAAACTTTTTAGATCAAATTCTATACCTATCACCTAAAACAAAATGATTTTATTCATATTATTCACTGAATGAATAAACATACTTTAAAATAATAAATAATATTTGAGTACATGAGCATAAAAAGTATTAAAATACTATCCATGTTTTATTGCATAAATAAGAATTCAATCATAATATTTCTTGAAACAGAAAATAATGTACGAATAAACTGATGTTTAAAAAAGCTGCATCAAAACCATTGTTACATTGTTCGATTGTACATTAAATTTATATTACTCACATTAAAAATGAAATTTTGAAATATAACTTGTTGTATAGGAAAATGCACATATAAATATAGATCTTTGAAATAACTTATATACAACTAGTACAATATATACAAAACTAATAACTTGTAAATAAACATCAAAATTTATATGACCTATTTATTATTATTTTTGCGTAACTAATCAAATCTCGCTGCAGTTTTCAAAATTGATGCGATGTCTAAAAGGTAATTGATTATAAAAGAATCCTGAATTCGTAATCTTTTTATTTATTTTTACTTTTAAATTAATCCTCCACGCATCTGCTCATTACCTAATTCTAAAAGTTAATTATATACTTAATTTATGTCTTCTCACACACACAAATAAAGAAAAATAAATCACTAAACAACCTACAATCTTCCGGTTTTTGAATGGAACAATAATTGTGTTAAGAAACTTCCTGATTTGGGGGAATAATAGCTCAACTTTTAATAAATCTCATCTTGAATTTTAAAGGATTTTAAATGTATTTTAGTTAAAGCTGGTGTTATTCTCTCTAAACATATTAATGACTTAATAGAGATGAATACAATAGCTTACAAAAGTCACTCATACTTTGAGATTAAAGACATTAATTTACTATTCTCAGTGTTTTTATTCTATACATATATTCGGAAAACGTTTTTTTATTTCTTTACATGTTTTGTGAGGATTAAAATCCAATTGAGGGAGCAACAGTTCTTCTTCACTAAGTATAAAACGGCAAACAAAGATGTACCTGGAAAAAATGAAGCTTCATCAAGATAAACATCTTTTTGTTAACATCAAAAACATTCGAAAACAAACCGATAACTCAAACTTTTCAACTCTTCTAATTCAACAATTAATTATCAGTAAACATACAATAAAAAACAGCAGAATAATCATATCATGACACACAGTAAAGGAACGAAAAAAAATTGTTTAGAACATTACTAGAATTGCATGGTTAATAGTTCGTCTCAGGTAATAATCTTAAATCGACTGACCACACGAGACAATGCCTAACTTTTCTTCAAGTTAAATAAATGATGGTTATTATAAAGACTTAAAAGTCTCTTTTAAGCTACATGATTAGTTGTTCCCTTGCTTCTTTTCATAAAACTTGCTTAAACTCATTACCAATGGACCAAGAAAATTGCTTCTTAGAGAAAATAATAAAAGAAATGTGCCGCACAATGTCTGTTCGTTTTTTTTCTCTTTCTTGTTCATATCGTAAAACCATAACCACTTTTGGACTCGGTCAATAAATTATAACTCTTATGGAGTACATGAAACTTTTACTTTGCTTCTTTTATTCCGTGTTACCGCTTAACCTTTTCTCATTCGGGCGGCGTGCTTTGATGTCGGGTCGCTTCATGTGGCGTGCACCATACATTATCGAACCATTTTCTGAGTCTATTAACAAGTTAATTTCCGTCGCCACTTCAGTTTAAAACCTATTTATCAGATTCTTAATAAGTGCCATTGAAAAATAATGTAAAACAAGTCTATTGTCTTCGAAATACGAAGTGTCTTTAAAAAGTAGGTTCCGAGGATTATATTCCATATAAATTTGAATATAAAGTCCAATGAAAGGAAGGCTGAAAAATGTTGAAATATTCTTTTTCAGAGTTTAGAAACTTTACTGGTTTCCCCATCAATGGCAACCTTTTACGACAAGGGTGTCAAACCCAAAGGTTTAACTTTAAGTGGGACGCAAAAAATCAATATTTATAAAAACGTAAGTTTATTTCGAGTAATACGCCATAATAAACATCTATAAAAGAACAAGAAAAATTTAATGTTTACGTCCTGACGCTTGATATCTTTTTCTCTGCAACTATCTATCCTATTTCGGGTGAAGTTTTGGCATTTTATTACCGTAAACTCCGGCGCATATAAATCGCACTTTAAACATAAGAAATATGATTATGAAATTTACGTGTGCACGTAATACGCCAGATATAAAAGGGACTGCTTAAAAAATAAAATAAAATAGAGGAGTATAAAAAATTAGACTTCTACATATATCGAAAAGCTGTTTATTTAAAATAAATGACATTCTTATAAACTTAAAAAACTTAAAGGGCTGTAGTTCCAGAAGTGTACTATTTTTTTTCAAAAGTCTGAGATAATAGCTCGAATTAATGACTTAAAAACATAAGAGCAATGCATACGTACACTTCAGGTTTCTTCATAAAGACGGCGAATACAGTTCCGGTTTAAGCTCTTTCCTGGCCCAGGGCGCAAAAGATCTACAGCCCCTTGACACTGTGGATCGAAATTTATAACCAAAAATCTGGTTAAGTCCAGCTTGTCCTGGCCCTTGAGCACCCGCCCCAAGCGCTCATTGGATAAACCAGTACTGGATGAATATATCTGAAAATTAAAAAATGTAGCTTGAAAGTAAGATGATCTTTATACGCTGGAGTTTACGGTATATACGGTCATCTCTCTACATAATAAAGTCACTAAATCCCGAAAAAAAGTTCGATGTATGGAAAATTCGTTATAGAGAGATTCATCTTACAATATACTTTATAAACCACATAAAACAAATTTTAAATTCATAAAAACTGTATATTAAAAAAGTAATAATTATTTTCACATCTGTTTGTAAATTAATATCTATTTATTTTATACATCTTACCCTTCAAAAAAACAAAGAAAGAAAGAAAAACTGCAAGGAAAACAAGAAAAAAACATCCAGGTACACACTGTATTTTCAACACTAAGAAAAAATTTTATATTAAAATCAATGAATTTTAAGGTCATTTTCTAATTTAAAGCATATAAGTAGTTTTAAACATACATTATTTGCTAACTAGAAAATGATGTTTGACGTTCAAGAACATGGGGGCACGAGACAACTCCGCTGAGGGTGAAAGGGGATATAGAAAATGTTTCTGGTGAACTGAACAATGGGGATTAAAGGTTGCACGGATAAAAGCACCAGAATTCTATTGCTCTCGGAGAGTTAGGCAGCAAAGTGCAAGATTTATGACCACCATAAAATGTGTTAAAAGAGAGAATAACTTGAAATGTCCAAAAATACTTTAAAAATAGAGAGAGAAAAAATTGAATAACTTGTGAAAAAAATCGTTATATAGAAAATGCACTTCGCTATTGGGAGGTTATTTTACGAAGAAAATTGTGAAATGTTCTTGGTTTCAGTAAAAAGTTCGCTATATATATAGAAAATTCCAATATAGAGGTTCGACTGTGTACTATTTATTGTGTGCTGATATACTGCTCGGGTCGCATGCGGCCAGCTGCTCGTGAGTTTGAAACCCTTGTTTTACGACATCAATATATTCATATGTATTTCCCCTTCTCTCTCTCTCTCTCGCTTCTTTTCTTGCCAAAATCAACGGGGGGAGGAACAGTGTCTGAAAATAAAACATGACTGTTCGTTCTAGCAAATTGCAGATGGATTGAATTTGATTGCCTGATAACTTTCCACATTATGAGTATGTTATTTTTTCCCCCTCAAATTTCTAAGAGACTAAAAAATTAAGTGTTATTTCTTTTTATACATTAAATTTGAATTGAGTAGAACTTCAATTTTTGTTATATTTAAAAGAAGTAACCAAATGGAAGATGTGGAATGCAAGAAAATGAAAGTGACAAACCAAAACATTTGAAGTATATTACTTACGAATATAAAACAATTCTAATTTGTATGATACTTAAGTCTGTCATTATAATGATAAAAGTTGCATTAAATACACTGATCTATGACATTTCAAAAAAATATGAGCCCTCTCATTTCTTATGTAAAATAAAAAGGATAATTATATTTTAATTTTGATTAAATGCAGCGAAAATGTTTTATAGCAAAAGCTTTCGAACTTTGAGTTTCAGAATCTGTCCAAAATTATTTATATCCTCGCAATGTTTAATCTGACATTAAAACACACTCTTAATTTTGCTTAACCAATTGTAGGTGAAAAAACTAGTTCCCCTGTTTTCATTAAGCTTACCCCTTTAATTTTTAGATTCATAAAAGTAAAAATTGTGCTTTTTGTTCGAATTATATTAAAGATGCACTTGAAAAACACAATACAATATAAGAATACAAGAGGAAAATAAGCTGACGAAAATTATAATAAAATAATATAAATAAATGTAAAATGTTTTAACCTTTTTTTTTAATTTATGAAAAATTCGTAACATTTCTCAACAAGGAACAATTTAATTTTATTAAGGAACGCCGCATTATTCTAATGATTCCTAACAAACAATTACAAACGGTTTAAAAAATTGTATTAACATATCTTCCCAAAAGGGATTTGCAGTACAACCTTAACAATATAAGTTTGAGTCATGCTTAGAATTTATAACACATTTTGACACAGAATATTTTTATACAGATTGATACATTTTATTTTATAAAAATATGTTTAACAGAAGTCCGTTATATTGTTGTTTATTATAAATCACAGATTATGAATATGTATAAATTATAAGTACGTAAAATTATGCATTATATGAATTGACACATATTTTACATACGTGTCAATTAATTTCTTATAGCATATCTTATTGAAATTATCGCAAATTTAGAATCAAAGCTTAAAAACCAAATTAAATTCAAAGCGTTTTGTTTCGAACAAAATATTGAAATTTTTTTAAAATGCAAAACAATTTATTTTAATTAAAAAAACTGAAGAAATAAAATGCGTCCAAAAATGTGACTCGAATATATTTTATACAACACACTATCACTTCTTTTAGTTTTTAAGTATGTAAATATACTTATATCAACACATAAATATTCTATTTTTTAACACACAGATTTATTTTACTTCAAATTTAATTAACATACATATGCATTTTACTTGAAATTTTCATCATTTTAAACCACACTAAAAAAAATCATAAAAAAAATCATATTATAAAATCAAGGCATCAAGGATTTCCTTCACTGAAATTTGTTTCAAATGTTATTCAGTTAATTCTATTTAAAAAGGCCTTATTTTATCAATGTACTCTAATCTAAAACAGTATTTATTAAATCGCATAATCATATTAAGTAATGTTATGATTGAAAACTAACCAAGTTTATTTCACTAAGCTATTGTAAAACAATATTCACTTGAAATACTTATTTAGCAGAGTTTCTTTAAAATCGTTACACATTAAATACACAGAATTTTTGGTCTCAAACGATTTGTTTAATAATTTATTCTTTTTAATGGGCTCAGTTCATGACGTCCACATGATAAAGACAAACACAGGTTCACCATTAAATCAAAACAGATATCAAACTAATTGTACTTGTAGTGCTCTACATGTAAAACTTGATTAAAATTTCAAATTTAATAATTGGGAAAAAATGTTTAAAAGTTATAAAAAAATAACTTTCTTCAAAATATTTTAAGTTTTAAAAAAATCTTATTTTATGCATGTATTTTTAAATAAAATACATTTTGTCTAACTATGGGCACTACGGTTATTGACAAATTTGCATTTTTTAAGAGAAAGTTTCTGAAAAGATCAAAAGTTGGCAACAAGCGCAAGAACTGATTAGCTAAAAACACGTGGTTATCATTATTACGTGACTATGACGTCAAATAAATTGAGCCAATTGCGTTATCAAATCAAAAATATTATTCGATATAACCTCATGCGATACTTATCAATTGAACTTTTAAAAATTTAATAAACTACCTATAGATATTTAGAGATACAATAAATAAGCATTTGCTGCATAGGAGGGGATGTTTCAGTCTGGATTAGTTTTTTTAAGTAACTAATCTATCATTTTCGTACTGAAAGCTAATAGTTTCTCACATAGATTGCTTCTAATTCAGTTTTTTATTCCTAAATTGTATTATTTCACGTGTCGTACGCATATTTCCATTACCGAATATAACTCGTAAATTCCAGTTAGTGATCTTTTATAAATCAGGATATATAACATTTTAAAATATTTATACTGATCCGAAGACATATACTGATTCATTTCTCTACTCACTCTATTTCACAACATTGTCATTCTGTAAAAGCACTTTTTATATAAAACACATTAATATTTATTTAGGCAAACGATGCATTGAAAATCGTATTAAATGTAACCACCGAATTTTTTTTCGTTGGGATAAAATAATATTATAAATCTTTGATTTTTAATGACCTGCACAAAAGAAATCAAAATTAATACAAATAAAATAAAAAATGTTGCATTAATATGCCAAAACAAGATTCACAGACTATGGCACGCGCTGAGGGAAAGCGCATGCAGCTGTGATTGTGCACTGTTGGTTGAGAATTTCGATTGGTTACAGTTTTGCCTTTTTTTCCCTTTCTGCGCACGCAGTTGCGAATCAATTTAAATCTACTATCTTGGTGATTGCATTTTTTTCTTTCTTTTAGGTTTGGAACACATTTTTTTTAAAGATGAAATAAATTAGAATTTTTGTCAAACGATTTAGTACTAAACAAGTAATGCAATTGGTATAATATTAAAATAGTTCTCAAAACCAGTGATTTTATGTATTAATTTATTTATAGTAAATCTTTCATCAAAATTTATGAGACTAGCTGGCCCACCTTCGCACGGGTGAATTGAAAAATTAAACAATACAGGATGAAGGATAAAGAAGTTTTTAATGAGTTAATTTTACTTGAATTGCAAATTAAACAAAAAAAGCTTTTTGCATATCTCAGATGAACAAAACTGTAGATGTAATACCTGATAAAAAGGATTTTTTTTTTATTTATAACGCCCCGCGCGTAACTCTTTTGTGGGTCGATTTTTCAAAACACCTTCCTAAGTTTACCACTGCTTTGTAAAAGAAACACTTTGTTACAAATTTTTATTTAATGAACGCTTAAAATAGTGTAAATAATTTATATCTGGATGTGTAATACGTTAATATTGCTTTCTGTTGTGTGTGTGCATTTGTTTTATTTTAAAATTATAATATTCGCAAGCAACCCCATTCCTTACATTATAATGGCAATTCAATGGAAAAAGCGAAATGTTAGTGATAAAGCCAAGTTGGCATCATTTTTGGTGACCACGTTGGCAATTTGGCGATTGATAGAATGGGGCAGAAGTTGCTTTGCTGTAACGCCCTCTGGTGAAGAGCTGCAACAAAGAGGATAGCACAAAAACCTTCTCCATAAAAAATACATGCCAATTTTTCATAGGCATCGATTGAACGGTGTGGTGGAGTGAAGCAAGGTCATATACACAAACATCCATTTATATATAGATAGATTAACACTAAGGAGAACCTATCTAAATCAAATATCTCAGTGCTTGATGACCCTGTTGACAACTTGGCGATTGACTGAACGGTGCAGAAGTTGCTTTGCTGTACCTGGTGGGGAAGTTGCTTTGCGCAACCTGGTGGGGAGCTGTAACAAAGAAGATAGCACAAAAACCTCCTCCACAAAAAATATATATACATGCCAATTTTCATAGTGATCGGTTGAACGATGTTGGGATATATACATATATACACAAACATCCATTTTTATATATAGATAGATATAGTGCACAAAGGAATCAGATCCCTTTTGTGAACAGAGTTTTAATTTGAAATGATACTTATTAAAATAATTTAGCCTCAATGTCAATATGGAAAAGAACTTAAGACTTAAATCGAAATTTTAATAACTAATTTTGATTTAATCCGAATTTTCATTTTCGTTATACATTTAACTTATTCCGATGATGGAATTATATCATAATGGTTATTTTTAAAAGTTATTGCAATGTAATTTCGTGAAGTCATGATGCAAAGAATTCCTACAATTAACTGTTCAGAAATTATCTTGCAAAAAATATAAGGCAAAATTGCTGCTGATTTTCTTTTCAATAGACCTAAAAAAACATTACACAAATTTCTACTGAACTTCAATTAACTAAGTACCATGAAAATATTTTATAGATAATTGACTGGTTTTGTATTTTTTGAGTATAGCTAACAGACTAATTTTTAAGCATAGAAACACAACAGAAATTAGTATAATAGATCGAATGTGTCTAGCTGAAATTTAATGGCGATACAAAAAACATAAATTTAATAACTTACTACCAACTCTATTCTAATAACTTTTCCTATTTAAAAGAACACATACGTTATAGTATCAATGAATGTAATTTAAAAATGCAGAATTTATGGCTCTCTTGATTACAAAACAGAAGTGATAATTATAATTGTTTGAGTTATAGTCATAACACTAACGGCAGTAATTATGCAAGACAAAGAACAAAGCAATATCAAGGAAGTAATTAAAAACAAACAAAAAAGCTTAATGTAGTCACGACTTCAGAGTCAGTGAGTGTCGAAGCTCTGTACGACTAACTCTAATCGCAAAACGATTGTGCGCAACATTTAAAGCAGGCACCATAAAAATTCATCCATTAACTGTTGCGTTCACCATCTCCTAAGGGAGATAGTTGTTGTTTCAGAAGTGCTTTAGAGTTATTAAAGGCGATCATTTAAATGTGGATTTAGTTTCAGCCTTAGTAATTACAACAGAAAACGTAAATGGAGAAACTCCGTGATGGCATTCAAGACTTCTTTAGGCAGAAATGTCTTTTAATCAGATTTAAACGTTGAAAAGCAATGTTTGTTCTCATTTCAAATTACTGTTACTTCCATTAAAAGAAAATCGATTATTTGACTTGAAAATAATGCAAGATTTTCTGGTGGTAAAAGTGTTATCAATACATTTTTAATGATGTTTTTATATGTGTGCAGTTCAAAAACTACTGTGAGCAACATTAAAGCTCTTATTATGTGCAAATGAAGTAAAGTTGCAGCTTAAATGTCCAATAATTAAGATATCACGAGTTTCGTTATTTGAGATGGATAGTATAGAAAAAATTATTGAAATACTACTTTCAAATGCTAAGTTTGTGCTGCAAGATTATAAGCAAAGATCATTCATTATACAGGATGATTCCTAAAGAAGTATACAATTTCAAGAACTATAAATCAAGAACAATGTAAGATATTATATGTGGCCAGTAACAGCATTGTATGGGACTATTTTAAGTTTTTTTAGAGACTGTAAGGAGTGTTCTATGTGTGAACCCTTAATCACATGACACATATCCAGCTGGTAATCCATTTCCAGCCAAACGCTTGTTAAGGTATCAGTTCCATCGACAGCGGTTAGAATATGTTGTTTCGGTTTCGTTTAGGACTTTTACTTTCGCACAAACAGCCCGTAGTGTTAAATTTTCATGCCATTGTCAGATACATTTTTTCTTGTTGGAGGTTCTTTTCCACGAATCGTGATCAAAAATGCCGTTACGCAGCAGTTACGGATTCCCTTCTGATAAATTCAAGACCACAAGAAGCCTCCTCCACTGCAGACACCGCTATTTGGAATGACTAGTCACGTGACACGTCCACTATTGTTTACTTCACTTCTGTCTGGGGTAGACGCAAACTTTAAAATTACATCTGCACATCAGAACGTGCGGTCCATGAACGATAATGCACCAGGTTTATTTTCATTTTTTAATTTTTCTTATTATTTAGTTTTATATTTATTTTTTTATTGCGGCACATAACCACTCCATGCTACATGTCCCGGGATGTAGATTGGCCGTTCCGGAGCTATTATTGGCATCCACGATCCCCGGATTCAATTCCGTGGATTTCTTCTTCTGGAGCCACCTAAAATCGCTTGTAAATGAAGTGCCGGTTGCTCCAATGGAGGATCTCATGGCATGGATCGTTCTCGCTTAAGCTGACATCGCCAGCAGACCGTATTTGAACGCGTCCGACAATCCTTCGTCTTTCGGTGTCGGCCATGCTATGACCCATGCGGCCTCAGCTTCGAACAATTCCTGGGACAACCACTTGACGTTGAACTGTGATGTATGTTTCGCAATGTAAGCATGCTTTACGCCGAAGAAATGTATTCTTTACCTCTTATTGTCCCTTTTCATTCCACTCGACATAGCACACTTCCTAACTGTTCTGCGAATTACCCCGACTAAACGTGGTTTGAGATCCTTTATTCTATGTTGATTTGTTGTCCCCATGCTGACTGATATCACCCCCTCTGAATTTGTCCGTCGAATTCGGCAACAACGACTTGTATATCACATAATACAAACAGTATTATGTGATATACAGGCCGTTTCTTTTTTTAAGTATGTTAAGTTTTCAATATAATGTGAAAGCTAGAAAAATGTACTTTTAAGTATAAAGTTATACTATCTTATGATTAGTTCTGATTGTATACTTTGTGAAATCAGAGCTCGAATGGTACTCTTAAAATCTTCATGTGATTCAATTTTAAAATTCTCAAAGTTAAACAATTTAATGGAATCTTAATTAAAACATCTCATAATATGTTTTATCTTTTATTTTGCCGCCCATCCGGTATAGTGGCTAGTGACACTGTACAGCCTGGGCTCGAATCTCAGAGAAGGCATAGATGTTTGTAAATGTATAGTGCCATCGCGGCATGGGGGTACTCTAAATATCCGACGATCCACAAATCCTCTCCTTAGATTGGTAGAAAAGTGGTGGGAAGCCCTGACCACCCCCAGGGTGTTCTCCCTCAAAATTGGGGAGAAATCGAGCCAAATCGCATTGTTACCTGTATGGGGCTCAAAGCTACGGCTAACGACAGGCGTAAATGGGGCCCTTTGCTGTGATGAATCTCGCTGGCCGTGATTAGATGTTATTGTCAATCAGGTAGCATAAGTAACAACAACTTTTTATTCTGAATTTGGCTTTAAAGCGTCATTTTAGATATAACTTCTTTTTTTTTTTTTTTTTTGCAAATGTTCGTTTTGTTCTTTAAACTTTGCTTCAGCTTAAATTTTGACTTTTAAAATTTTGATCTGATTTTAAAGCTTCATTTGAGTTAGATTATTTTTATTTCTATCAATTGAATCTCCCTCTTTTCTTAAACGTAGTCGATTTCTCGTACTTAGACCATATATTTTCTGTCATCAAATCCTCTTAAAGAAACTGAAGTGAGTCAGATGTATGGAAGTGCCTCTTTTGGAAATTCCCATGAATTTGCAATGAGAGACTTCATTACAATAGCGCTTTTATTGTCATTTTCTAAGAAATATTAACTAGAAAAGAATACGGATACTTCATGTTGTTGTAGAAAGCAACATATCATTGTATTTGTATTCAATCATTCATTTCACCCTGTCATTACTTTAATAATTTATTTGCTCTGTGATAATAATCTAAATACGAGCACTATGCACCTCCACCCTAACTTGAATGAGTTCCGACGCCAAAATGTTACAAGTAACGCCTCTTCTTTACACACTTAATCATTTGTCTAAGATGTAAAGTCATACTTAATTTATAAGACAATTCGAAATGGATGATCCGTCTAGCTTAGCAACGGTTCTGAAAGCTTAAAGAAGTTATGATTAATGAAGCTTTTTGTTTTATTATATCATTGCAAAATTAAAAAGATCGTGCAATTTGCAATGATATTTTATTTTCCTAATTTGCTGTGTCTGAGATTTTGTACATACATGCAAAAAACAAATTATACTTTTCCTTTGAATACAAAAATAGACCAACGAGATTAAAATAAGAACTTTTGGAAGATTTAAAATGTTTAATTTACTAGTTATTAAAAGATATATTATTTTCAATAGTGATTATCTATTGCTATATATCTTATCTATCAACGATAAAATAAAGTATTTCAAAAATTAAAACAAAGTTTCATTAAAAGTTCTTTAGTACAATTAGATTTTTTAGAAATTTTCTTAAAATTATGTATGTCCGTATTAAAAATTAATTCCAAAATCACACACAATTTTTTTTATATTTTTCTGTGATAAGTAACAAGAATATAGCATTAGTTATTACAAAAGGGAAAAAGGAAAGGTGATTCGCTATATATACAGAGAGATAGATAAAATATAATGTTGTATTTCAAGTTGTGACGCATCTTTACGCGGTTCCACTAATATCTCCTCTCTCTTTAAACCAAATATTTAATTCAACCAACTTTCATCGAAAAAGCGAACGTGATTTATGTAAATGAGGTATATTATATAAATTCGGTTTTCGCTAGTTGGCAAGGTGAAAGAAAGTAAGCAAAGAAGTGAAGAAGAAGAAAGCGAGTTGCTGTCACGTTGTTGTTGACAACCTGGAGTTAATACGTTGGAAGTGTGCAAATAGGAGTATCATAAGTTTGAGAATTAGTTAAAGATTACATAGCATGGAGCCATCGTCATTCGATCAAGCCGAAAAGAGTGCCTGAAGTTTCCCGTGTAGGATCCGATATATTAAATGTCCAGGTACTGTGTTCTTGATTAAGTAGAATCTAATTATAGTGTGCGACGTAGTTGTAATTGAGCGTTTTAAGCTATCTTAGATTCAGTTGAGGGTCTGTAGCAATATCCCCAAGTTATCGAATCTCACCTCGGCACTCTAACATAATTAATATACCTTAATTAGAATTGTGTTGTGTCTGTTTCACAATTGTTAATAAGAATTAATAAAGCAAATTAGATTGAAAATAATGTCTGTGGTTTATTTAGTTCCTCCTACACATCTAACAGGGTTTACAGGTAGTCAAGAGGGTTCGGATGTAAGGGGTAACCGAACGTTACCACAATGTTTGCATAACAATCTCTACAGAATTGGAGTAATGGACTCTCTAAACTGTCTTTTACTTGACTTCAACCAGTCTATGATCTGAAAGCATTGGGGCAATTGTGTTGAATTTTCTAATTGTGTGGACATTGTTAAAAAGTCTTTGAATCCAAGAAACTAATGGCTTAGGAGCTAAAAAAGTTTCGGCATTTGTTAAATACAATAAAAAATTATAAGAGTGTGTGTGAACTGTATAAAATAAAACCGAATGTATAATTCTCTTCGTTGTTCCAGAAACTATTTCAAGTTTCAAAGTATTTTAAGCGCTACATTTGAGAAACATTGATTTTAATACAATAAATATATGCAGTCATTAAATTTCAGCATAGTTAGTGTTACGATATTTGATATACTTATTTTCTCAAAAAACCAAAACGTTCTTAACCTTCAAAAAATCAATTTTCAATTTTTATCTTTATAAAAATTGGATTTAATGCTGATTCCAAAAAATGTATAACATATATAGGCTTAAAGTTTAATATACGAGTAATTGCAGTTTTAAAATGTAAACACAATAGATGGTGCAGTTACAACAAAAGGCTTGCATCTGGAGAAAAATGCACCCCCAAACATTCACTCCCAGAACCAATTCTTTTTTAAGATTAAATCATTTTTAGAGACTTAACTGCAAAAAGAACTTTTAGTAAAATTTTTGCATGACAGTACCCAGAACCCAAATGAAAGCTTCATTAACTGTATGGGTAATCAAATTCCAAAAAAACACATTTGTGAATAATAAAAATTTAAAAATTGGTGTAATTAACACAGCAATATGATTTAATGAAAATGCATATGCTCTAGAACAGAAGTTTTTAGAGAACTAAAAATAAATCCAAAGATTAACATTTGTGAAGGTCGAAAAATTGACAAAGTTAGAATTTGTTAAGCCGAGATAACGGTTCAAAAAGCCAGCAAAGAGTCCAAGACTAATGAAAGACAAAAATAAAAGGAAGGAGGATGTTGTAGAAATGTCCATGCGAGATGAATACAGTTCTGGAATGTTTTGAATATCAAATTTATATTTCTATACCATTTTATTTAGTTTTTTTTCATATTACTTAAAATGTTTTTTCTAATTTTTAGGTACACTCGTAGAAATATCTACTTATTATATTTTAGTGAAACTTGGTATGAGCTTTTGTGCATAGTAATAATCCATTTAATGCTTTCTAAAAAAAATTAACATCTTTATCAAAGTCTCAAAAAGGTAAGATTTAAGTTTTTTTTAAAACAATTCTTAGCAATGAAGTATAAAAAAACTAAAGCATTTAAATAAAGGTACAATCTTCTAATTTAAGCAGCATGTTTTGGGGTTTTATATGTTATAAAAGGAAAAATATAGACAATCAAAACCATGTATATGAAAGCTCCTTTTGGTGTGTACTTTTTTAAATCATAATATTTCTAAAAAATATTGTACCCATTTAAAACTGCTACGTTGTAGCGTTATAAAAAAAAGTAGGTAGATTGTGTGACATAAATTATTTATTTATGGAGTTTTCTTTTTAAATATAGCGTTATAAAAAAGTAGGTAGATTGTGTGACATAAATTATTTATTTACGGAGTTTTCTTTTTAAATAATATCCCTTTGGAAATCGAAATTTTGCTTGTTTTGTGTTATTAAAAACGTCCGGATTCCCTTAAAAAATTAAACTTTCATTTTAAAGTTTTCGGAATAAAACCTTTACAATTTTTAAAGTAAAAGAGAAAATATTTGTAATATAAATAACATACAAATCAATAAAAATTGAGTTCTTGCTTCAAAACAATCACTTTCGACTGTAGATCCTCGCATCTATTCTCTATGAATAGCATACCTGCCAATGTTGAAAGGGTCTCATCCTCTATGAATAGATGGGAAGAATACCAATAATTACACGGCGTTATCAGATTTAAAATAATCGGCAATTGAAAAAGCATCAATATCATTCACATAATAACATTCTAAACATCTGCCGTGCTTATTCTTTGACTACAACTTATCTCTAGACAAAGGAATATAATCAAAAGATTAAAAAAAAATGGAATACTTTTTTTTCCCGCTCACACACTTAGGAACGCTCTCGCATCTTTGACACCTGATGCTAATTACCATGAAATGACTGAAAGCCTTTATTACAGGCATCATCATTGAGGTGGTACAGAAAAAAACAGTAATCTTTGTGTAATATTCTAAGTATGAACAGCACAATAACGATATACAAACGATGAGGGTTTCACAAACTGCCATTTTCTTCTGGAACCACACAAAGAATCGAGAGCTCTGAAACAGCTTTGAGTCACGCATTTGCTTGCTTATGTGTAATTTCTTTTCATTGAAGCAGGCCTTATTTTTTTATATCTCTTTTTGTGTTCACTTCGTAGCTCATTCGAAAATCCTCACGTAATCCATTCGGCAATCAAAGCAGGAGATTAGGTTGTTCTTTTAAGTTAATCGTTGAAATTGTTTTTGAGAATGTGTTGATTTCCATATAGCACGCTATGTCCAGTATATATAGGTAGATATATACATTTTTAACTTTTTGTCTCTCGCGTTAATGTTAAATGAATTTTAAAAATTGCATCATTTATATTTATTTAACACAGATACAAGATATTGACTTAATTTGTATTCTAAAATTATGTTATCGTTCAATTTTACTGCCAAGATAAAACATTTGTTAGAAATTTTTATTTTGATTAGCAGTAAAAAGCGCCTAACACTCAAGCAACGTCAATAACTATGCTTGAAATGCCTTAAATATAAACATTAAGCCTACTTTAGTTTTTGCCGCAGTATTTGCATTACTTACATTTTGCTACACATTCAAATAAAGAAATTCATTCACTTAGAAGAAAATATTTTGTTATAGAAAGTTGCGAAACAAAAAATAGTTATTTGTTTCAATGCTTTCTGTGATCCGTCAAACCTCAATATTCCTTCCAAATTTTCAATTACCTTATATTTATAAGGGTACTTACGTGTTATCGCAACAATCGCCAACATTCAAAATAACTCGCCAAGTTGGCAACCGCAATTTCACATATGTCATATGCGCTGAATTCACACGCTTCACTTCATATAGTATCTCTAATAAGTTGCGATAATACGCACAAGTACCTTAAAAAGAATTTATGGAATATAAAAGAAATTCTTCAAAGTAATTTGATTGGTTTCTCCAAAGCATTATTTTCTTGTTAAGAAAGTTTTTTGTCTTTACTTTTGAATATCTGTCTATCAAAAATTATTCAGGAAGACCTATAAAATTATGAGACTTTTTTAATCAAATATTACCAGTCGAAGAAACGTTTTATGTAAGTACTATGCACTTAAAACGAAGTTAAAATTAACTCTTCTGGGGTAAATAAAACATTTCAAAATATTTAAATTATCAATACGTGCTTTGCATGAAAAACTTCCATTTTAGCGCCATTTCTTTCAGTTAAACCACAAAATTTAATAATTACTTTTATTTAATTTTCACCTCTCCAGATAAATATTCCCTTTCTTTTCGTAATTACATGCATAAAGTTTCTAGAGCATAAGTGATAAGCGAATGACCGATTCTTTATAAATGAAATAAACACACATTTTTTATGTAGGCATCATGCTCAAAACAATCAATTTTTTTACTAAGAGAAGTAAAGTACATATATTACTTTAGTTTTCACAACACGTACTTTACTTAACTACGTTTACATTAAGAAAAGTTAGCCATAAGAAATGTAAATACTGTATAATTTATTTTCCGCAGAGTTTTAAATTATTTTATTTGTTTGCTTTGATTGGGTGTTAATAAATAATTTAATCAATTTTTTTCCTCAACAAAGGAACATTAAAATCTAATCCTCTGATATTCACCGCATATTATTAAAAACCCAATAGAGTACAATAACCTTTTTGTGGTAGATCAGTTATTGTGTAAGACTATATAACATCATTGAAATTATTATATTGTTCCTCTTATGAATTTGTGTGCCAATAATGGGCTTTTAAAAAAACAATAACAGCATGTTTATATAATATAATAGCTTCATAACAAAAAAAATATTTCTACACATTTACTTCATTTCTAAAGTGTACATTACAGTTCTTCCTCAATTTTTACACAATAAACAATTACAGCGGATTCTAAATGATTATGATATGAGCATTGTACCCAAAGGTATTTAACGAGAATAAATAACAAAAGAAATGGTTGTGTTAATTTGTTTTATCTTTGTATTCTTAAAATTTGTGTTTTGAAAAAAAGGATTTTTTTTTCAGAAATTGGAATGGCTTAAATAGCATATCTAAGGTAGTAATGCTTATGTTTCATTTACAGTCAGAGTCTTTGTTCTTTCTTTTTCAATCTCTTTAAGTTCTTTGAAATGTTATTGTTATGAAAGATTTGACACATAAAAATTGAACAAAAAGATTAAACAATTAAGGGGTAATAGTTATTTAGATCTACAAATAATGGAAGAATTTTCTGATGCTACATAAAAAGAAATAATTTGGAAAAATTAGTACATCCTGAAAAAATATTAATTCTATGTGAACTCTCAAAAATATTTATTTTATACTCTTGTTTTTTTTTTAGAATATTATCACTAATTCTCTTAAGAAATGAGGCTTAAAATTTTTTTTTAAAAAAAGTATTACATAATTATGCATTAATTTATTAATGAAAATTTTCTTTATTTTAACAGTTTTTAATTACTTTTTGAAAGTAAAAATAAACGATATTATTTACCTTCTGATTTTATATGGAGCTTTATAATTTAAACCTTAAGACTTTATTTGAAAATATAACTTAATTATTTTTGTTTAGTTCTAATTTTTATTCATTTATTAGTAAACCAATTTTATCTCTCAGGCATTTTATCCCCTCAGGGGCTCACCTTCTTTAGGTGAGTACGGGTGTCACAATCCCGAGGAGCCCTATAGTGATCATTTCCTTTTCCCAAGGGGTTTACTATCTTCGGTGAACACGGGCTTCACAAACCCGGGGTACCCTAGTGATCCTTCTCTATTTTCGACCCTCCTTCTTGTCATTCAATTCATTCTTTCTTTCCTTTTCCGTCTAGACCACAGATCAATTTTTTCGAACTGTACATAGATACAATTATTGTTGAATTTTTTTTATAAGAAAACTTATTTATAACACTAACATATTTTGGATTACATTTTGTATTGCATTAAATTTGTTTCTTTTTCTTCAGTTCCTTTAAATATTTTGATTATGTTAATTTTGATCTTGGATATCTTTGGATATTTGATTTTTGTATTTTGATATTCATTTCATATTGAATTTTCATTTATACTGAAGTTTTTTCCTATTGTTTCGATTTTTGTTTGTTTTTGACTAACACCGTTGGTTTTCTGACCCGCATGTTTGCCGTGTGCGGCGTCCCGTAAGGAGGAAAATGGTGTCCTGGGGATACCTTTGCGCTCCCTTTGGCCCACGCTTCGCTGTTGACGGGGGCAGGAGTGAGCCCGCTCCTGTCAATCGGCTGGTAATACCTCTCTTCGGTGTCCCCGGAGAGACATTGCTGTAGGGTTAGTGCTGCAGATAAGGGGTGGCGGGTTTACCCGTTGGATCCCCACCCTGATGCTGTAGCACTATATTCTGGGTGTACTCCAGGTAAGCGCCGTGCCTGGTTTTTGCCAGATGACCGGCACACTGCCTCCCTTGTTGGACTCCGTGGTGGGTGGAGGCACGCCAGGATGAAGTTTCTCTCACATCTATGGATCCAATGCTGAAGTGCCCGGGTAAAGTGTTTTACCCACATTAACCGTTGATCAAATTGCAACACATTCACTATTTTTACTTATTTCCATGCCGAATAATCAAATGTCTATCAAATTTCCTTTCGCAATTCATAAAGCTTTAATAAGAATAGGTGGTAAACCGAAATCTATAAAATGATTGAGGTCCGGGGATCTACTTATCAAAACCAATTCTGCTGTACAAACAAAGTCTTTCTTACTTGCAAAAACATTTCTCGATTCTCCTGTAAGTATAAGCCCACATAAAAATCTTAACACATCCCGTAGTGTCATATCTGAACCTAATCTGTTGACCACCTCTGAAGCGGAAATCCTCGAGGGGTTTTCCGACCAGGGTGTATTACAGGTCAGAAGAATCACAATAAAAAAAGATGCAAATATTATTCCAACCAAACACTTAATTTTAACCTTCAATAGCCCAAAACTACCCACATGCGTAAAAGCCGGCTAGCTCAACTGTAAAATACGCCCATACATACCGAATCCTCTGCGCTGTTTTAAGTGCCAGAGGTTCGGGCATTCACAAACTTCCTGCCGTGGACAACTTACTTGCTCTACTATATATAAATGTGCATCTGTTGGACATGCTTCCACAGATTGCATTCTAGAGCTTACATGTATTAACTGCTCCCAACCCCATTCCACCGATTCAAAACTGTGCCCAAAATGGAAAACTGAAAAAGAAATACAAACAATTAAAACCAACAAAAATATGTCATTTGTAGAAGCCAGAAAATAAATAGCCCCACAGACATTTCAAACCTACGCTCAGGCTGCTAAAACAATAACTGTAAGCAATTCCTCATAAACAGATGAAAATATTACCAAAATAGTATATATGCCCACCTTTGAAATTATTACAACCAATAATATCCGTTCCAAAACCAATAATGCCATCCAGAATTCCTTCAGTTAACAAATCATGTACCTCAACTCAAGCACAACTCATGCCATCCTCATCTTCTGTTACTATTGCATCATCATCAGATTCTCAGCCACCTATTCCTTTGTTTACTAATGCTCTCTCCACGTCCAATAGTGTTCTTGAATCTGTCGAATTATCCTCATCCAAACAAACACCTTCCCCTTCTACATGCCCCATTTCTACAGTCTCACCCGCAACATCTACTAGTCTATCTACCTCCGCGCGTTGCATCTTCCTCATCCAGTAAAGCACTTTCTTCATCAACAGCATCAATGTTTACACCTTTACCAACTGAAGCAAGTCCTATTCTTACGGCTAATACTACTACATCCAATACCATACCTTCCACATCTCAGGCTTCAAAACTTCGTAATAAAAAGCGTTCACCTAAAAACAATAAAAAACCCAATATAGAAATCAAGATGGCTCCACACAAACCTAGAAAGTCGGCTCCAGTTGAATATACTACAGATGAGGAAGACATGATTATGTACGACGTGGAGGGGGGGGGGGAGAGGAGGAGGAATATATACCAAATCCTAATTGTACTGTAAAAGACGGGAAAACGTATTACAAAGGTGATTTGCTTAAAACGCCGACGAGACATCGAAAATAACTTTTTCTCAATAGTACTTTCAAACTTGGTGGGAAATCCCCCCACATCTTTGTTTGTTTTTAAATTTATGAAAATCAATTTTTATGAAATTTGAAGTTTTATCTTTTTTAACTGAAATTTTATTAGATATTTTAATGATTTTTAACTCTTAATGTTTTAACGAATGTTTGGCGCAGCTTAGCCAGATTTGGCTCTTGCGCCGTAAACCCAACACTCACTCACTCACTCAGGCATTTTATTAAGGACAATAGAATCAGAATGAACACAAAACTAATATATATATATATATATATTATTCCAAAACTTAAATATGTTTTTTCCCCATCAAACCTATATTATAAGTGATACTTCAATAACATATTTAGTGAAACGTACAATTTTTAAATATAATATATCGTTATTTTCATTTTTATAACATTCATATATTTTTTTCATACGAATACATTTGATAAGACTTAATTATAATACTGTACACAAATTCTTATGCTTATTAATTAAATAATTTATTTTGACTGAATTATTTTTAAGTCTTGCAGTTAGGAATATTAAATGTTCACATTTATGTTTTAGAATTATTCTAAACATTTTTCAAGTTAATGCCTAAAATAGATAATAATAGTACTAAATATAATATATATGAAAAATATATATAATTCTCATTATGAGAAAGTACAATTTTATTTCAGGGTCATAAACATGCTTGTAAACATAGAACATAACAATAGCCTTTGCGTGTAACCTTTCGCGTGATCCCTTGTCATATGTGGAACCATTTTCATGTCACGTGACCTTTCGTCACCACTCAAGCTGTATATACATAAACATGTGAGTGTATATTCCCAAATCCTTTATTTATGTGAATATTGTATCTGTGGTTCACCCAGCCGCCCCCTTGCAATGCGGTTCACTGATTTCTCCCCCTCCCCCTCCCCTAGTTTACGAGCAAATATAATCGTCACGCAGTATCAACTTATTGTTTAGGTTTGTCAATTATATTCAGCTTGGCGATCAACTTTTTCGCCAAAAGTTTTTTACAGCAACAGTGACATTTAGGAAAATGATAGATAAACACAAATTTAGAAGAAATTATTTCATTATTGCCGTACAAATTTTTAAAAATTTCTGCTTGCTTAGTTTAATTCTTAATGCAAAAATTATTTTAAATTTCAGTGAAAACAATGGGAAGAAACTCTATAAATACCGGGTAAAATACACAATAAATTTAATGTACTAACTTACGTCTATTTCCATTTAATTAGCAAAATGCATTTCAGCATTTCCTTTCTTCTTCCATATTTTACTCAATCTTATATATAATTTTATGAGATTCGTAAAAAGAGGAAATATTTACTAAGTTCAATTCTCCTTCACAACTCACTACGATTCCGTTTATGATTGAAAAATGTGTTTTCATGTCCGATTTATGTATAAGTATATAATTTCTGCATATATATTCCATATTATTCATCATCGATGTCGAATGGCTGAAGTCATTTTTGAAAAAATATTCCAAAATTAAAGAGAGAGAAAAAGTTTATGAGATTTCTTCTCCCAGGAAAGCGGATGGTCTAAAATCTTTTTGCTGTGAATCTTAAATAATTGTTATAATTTTCAAAAAAAGATGTTCTTTTTATTTCCTAGCTTAAAATAGAATTTCTAGTGTTGTTAGATCGTAAATTATTATTAGTTATAGTATTAACGTTTATTTTTTCGTCTTTTATTTATTTTTTCCTTGCTGAAAAAATCTCAATTTTCATTTGATTTGGAAAACTGTGATTATAAGTTACGATAATTTTTTATAAGATTAATTTTACATTACAAATTACGTGGCGATTTATAGTTTAATGTTATTATGTAAATAAAAGTATACAATCACTTTATGTGAGTAATTATGTTCTAAGCAATTATATTGAAAATAAAAGCTCTGTTAATTTGATTTCATCAGAAAGATGACTATTCTTTTTCATTTGATTGATTTGAAATAAAGTTATAATATGAATGTTTAATTTTATCCCAGCAAAATGAAACTAACCACGATTTAACACTGCCTCTTAAAGGTTGTTTCCTTTCTAACTACTTTTTTTAAAAAATTTCAAAATTTTCTTCTATGGATTGGAGAGTGAATCAACAGTTGTCATTAAAAAACCAGAAATGCAATATTTACTCAATTTTTCAATTCCTATTATTAGTTCACAATCTCCCTATATATATATATCTTGTTCAAATTTTCAATCTTTAATAAAATACTTTCAAATCCATTCAAGTTCAAACACATTTTTTTAAACATGTAGTGGATGACATGATACTAATACAGTTTTTTCAAATATTAATTCGTTAGTTAAACTTAATTAATGAATAAATAGTAACAAACAAAAATAATAGTCCAATATCATATATAAAAAGGAAAACCTCTCGTTGTGTCCCTGTAGCGCAATGGATAGCGCGTTGGAATTCTAATCCAAAGGTCTCGAATCCTACCTGGGGTGGCCTAATTGCTGAGAATTTGATTTATGAATGAATATATAGTAGCAAACAAAAATAATAGTCCAAAACCATATATAGAAAGGAAAATCGCTTTTAATTTTGCCACTTAATATTGTGATTATGTCATGAGTGAGTGAGTGAATATTAACGTCCCACCGCTCAGCTACACGAGGGCTTTTGGAGACGGTCCGCGTAATTTTGAACCATGGTCAAGTGACGCGGACGACAACTGAGCTGGCACCCCCTCTCCTAACTACCACACCACACCAACGGGAGGACGTTTGAGCTCTCGACAGATTTAACGTACCTTGCTCCCCTACACGGCGGGTCTTCAGTGGTACTGGGATCGAACTCATGGCATGCTAGCCACGATCCGATGCCTAGACCACTTGGCTACCCGTATATACATATGGCTGATTGTGTCATATGTATATACATATTTATAGTTATTGTAATTATTTAACAAAAAGTAACTTAACTAAAATAAAAAAATTTCATCTGTTGGCCTAAGTAGGAATTAACTTTAAAAGCATTTTTTTATATTACTTTTGAACATGTAAAAAACTCTCTTGACAAAGAAAAATATGATTTATTTTATAAATGTCAAAAATGTTTCTGTTTTCGCCAAATTAGCGATAAACAAAGAATTATGGTGCCTTCTATTGACATATTTCTACATTGTATGAGTAATCATCATCACGCTTACCATATGTTTCAATTTTTATTGCGGTTCGCGATGATATCTTCTCCTTAACTACCGTTCATGCACGAAACTAGTCACACCGGCCTTTTCATGCCAACTGCAATCAGAACAACCGGGGATTGCACGCACCGGGATCTCTAGCAATGTTGATTGACGTTCGGGAAGCTTTAATCAACACGATTTTTATTTCAATAATCATTGAACAGACAGAACCTGATGTATAAACACTCCAGTTTCTGGAAAATTGAGGGTTATTTTGGCACCTGGCTTCATATGATTCAGAGCAATAAAAGTTTAATTGCAGCTGGAAGTCCATTCAATGTGTTAAGGAAATATGGGCATCTTATTTTTTGCATTCTTGATAATTAACACGTTTTTCTTTCTACTAATTGCATGTTTAAGTGAGTAGTAAAATATACACATATTTATCGAACCTAGAGAATTGATAACCAGAATGCTTATTCATTGCAAAATTGTGTCATATTTTAATGTCAAAAATATATCAATCATGCGATACAAATTTAATTACATATTATTTATACATTTCTTTCACTGACACTTCTTTTTAAAAGTTTCTTAAACTTTAACCCCTTGAGCGGTCAATTTTTTTTTTTTTTTTTTTTTTTTGCCCAAAATGTTCCAAAAAAGGCACATTTTTTAATTGCATATCTCTAAGCATAATACTTATCAGAATGCAAAAGTGGAAGAATTTTATTTTAATTTTCAAGTTTAAAGTTTACGCATTATATCTTGTTTTATATTTGTGAAACAAAAAAAAAGCTCTTAAATGTTTGCTTTTTGCAAGTACACTTTGCATGCTATGAAGAATGTTTCATATATCTTAAAATAATTTATCTCACACGAAGAAAACAATTTCATGTTCGTATTTCTTTTTCAAATGGTTAAGTATTCTATATGTGTGTGCATATATAAATGCACATACAATTTGAAGCATGATGTCATGCTGTCTTACCTTGCAATAAGGTGAGCGATAATATCAGCTTTTTTGGATTATTCTTTCTGTTTTCATATCTTCTCAAGCAACAAATTACACATTGTCTTGACAGTCCCTGTTCTGTATCGAATATTTTCAAGGATCTAAATTCCTGACTTCACTGAAAAGTTCCCACCTTCACCACAAAGAAATTCCCGGATGAGAAGTATTTCAGTACCATGGATACACTGCATCTCTTAAAAACACGCTAACACAAATAATCTCACAATAAGAATTAAAAATATGTGCAAATCAAAGATAGAAAGAAGAAACTATCAGTGCCCATACAGCGTACAAGCAAACCGGTTGTGGCTAGCTTTTGGTAACCCGTACGGTGTACGGGCAAACCAGTAAAGAGGTTTAATGAATGTTAGAATTGGTTTTAAAATTCAAATCTACTAAGTTTCACTAATTGGTCCATATCACATAAAAGTAATAAAATTGCGAATTACTGCTTAAAAACGCATTAAAACAAATTATGCAGCATTTCTTTTTAATGTGGTTTGATTTGTTTAAATAATTCTAAAATTACATTCATCAAAAATTTTTAACCAAATTTAAAAAATCAACCGACTTGAAAATAAGGCGTCTGAAAAAACAATCCTAAAATCGCAAAATAAGAAAAATTCATTTTAGCGCCAAAATAAAAACATGCAGAAGAACATTAAATTGCTTTAAAGTTTACTGAAATAAGCTTGCAAATTCATTTGTATTCATTTTTTCCAGTTAAAAAATTGTATTCTTTAAATTTTACTCACCAAACAATCAAGAAAAATCTAGGGTATTTTTTTTTAATTCTTCTGCTGGAAAATGGATTTTTTAAACTTCTTGACCTTTATAACATTACAAGAAATCATAACATGTAATTTAATTTCTAACATAAACTCAAATTTTCGTAATTCTTTGGAAAGGGAATAGTAAAATATTTATTTTATTGAACGTATACTCGTGATAAATGTCTTTCAGTTATATAACTCAAAAATATAATAATATATAATGTTTTTTTTTAAATAATAAGTCATGCCATTAATTACAAAAGAGATTTTGTCAGTCTCCCATAAGGTATGGAAATTTTGAGTCATCTTCGCACTTTTTTTTTTCAAACTAAAACTATTAAAATATTTTTTTCACACATCAAAGTTGATTTTTGGAAAGATCTAAATTTCTTCAAAATTTATCAGTTTGTAGATTTATTTAAATTAAAACACCAAGTAGAAATCCTAACCAATGATCATCAATAATATGACGCGTAAAGTATGTATGAATAACTGGTATTTACTGACAACCGTCGATCAACTCGACAAATGAAAAAACGACTCCAAATGCTTCGATATGCAGCCAATAATGGTAAACTATTTCTACATCCACACAATCTACAAACACAGCAACCTTGTTCGCGAATACGATGACAGCATTTGGCGACATATTTTGATTTAAAGAAATTGATCGATGGTATAACACATAAATACTAATACATTTATCCAAATTCTTTATTATTGCTCGTATTTCATTTTTTTAAATTTACATGAATTTTGTCCAAAGATATATGTGACTAATATCTCTACTGGGATTCATAACAATATTCTATTCAGACACAATTTTTTAGTGTATATTTCCTCTTTTGCTATTTTTTGTATAAAAATTCTATTAAATTAGAAATACTGATGCATGGGGTGCTATATTTTCGTCGCAGTACTTACATATTATACCGTTCATCAATTTCTTCAAATAAAAAGTCACCAAAGGCTGCGATGTACAGCCTAGCAGAGGAAAACCGTCTCCCTGCATGTTCCAAAACAATAATGACAACATTTGGCGAAATCTTTTGAATTGGCGATATCTTTCAATTTAGCGAAACTGATCGATAATAGAATACATAAATACCTTTAAATCGCCATTACCTTACTTTTTTTGTGAATTCTTATATATGACTCGGCAATTTTTTTCAACAGATTACTTCTTTAATATTAGTTTTAAAGATCATTAAAGCTTGATTAAGGAATAGAAGCAAAAATATTTCTAAGAGAATTTGAGTATATAATTCTAAAACTGTGTTTGTAATGCACATTTAATGCTTGAATTTTCCTTGAAGCAATGGTTTGAACCTATCAGGTGTTATTTAAAAAATGAAAGTAAGTGAATTTTTTTCTGTTGGACAAGCTCCTCCCAATAAGTTTTAATAAATCGTTAATAATATTAATGCATGAGGTATTTTATACCTCTTAGACTCATCAGAACAGTAAATTATGAAATCCTTCAGGTAAAAAAGAATGTTATCAAAAGTAGCATTAGCCTAAAGGTTCATTCTCACAGCCTCATTAAAGCTTCAGACGCATCAGATATAAAGCAATAAATTAGCACTTAATTCAGCGATAACTCTGCTCAGCTAAGTAGCGAAACGGAATCACATCATTAAAGGCATCGATAAACCCGGAATAATCAACACAACCGATAAATTTAGAGCCTAAACCTGTCTACAAGACTTACTGCCCGGAATGTGTCTTTTATAATAATAAAAAAATAGAATAAGACCGCATTTAAAGCGTAGGAAGTAGAAAAAGGAAGTAGAAAAAATATTGTTTTTCTCTTAACGCATCGGACAATCCGACAGCAAATCAAAAGGAAACAGTTCTCGGACCACACCCACGATTTGAGCTCGAAATTTTCCAGGAAAACCGGAAAAATCCCTGATTCGGGAATCGACAGGAAACTCATTAAGATCAGAAGTGATTGATTTTTTGTTTCCAGAATCGCGGTCATGAAATAATAGAATAAGTATGAGTCAACTAGTAAACTTATTTTCGAAGGACACGATCTCGCAGGCTATTGTTAAAAGATTGCACTTAGGGGCGCTAATGACCAGTGGAAAAAAGAAGCGAAAAATTCCTCGAATTTCCTGTCATTTGAAAGGCGAGGGGAAGTTTCCTAAATGTGAAGGAGCATGCTGTAAAATGGCACTGATTTTGTATGCGAAACGTGTAAATTTAGGTAATAGCCTTCAGATTGGAAGTCTTTTAAGTACCTCTTTCGATTGATTTAGTGCCTCTTAAAAACAATCTCTTTGCGATATACAAACTTAATGGGGCTGAGAGTAAAGAGATAAAAATGTTCTTAGCAACAGTTGCATTTAAAGGCAATGTTTCAATGAAACATGCTGGCCGTAGTAGCTTAGGGGTCATGGTTAGGAATAAGTGGCCAACATGTCATGAGTTCGAGTCCTGGTGAAATTGAAAACCCACAGTGTAGGAGAGCTGATGGCCGTTAAATCTATCGAGTATCAAAGCTCTCCTATTGGTGTGGTGTGTAAGTTAAGAGAGTAAGGCTACAGCTCAGTTTCATCCTCGTTATTTGACCGTGGTTCAGAATTACGTGGTCTGTCGCAAAAGCCTTTGTGTTGCTTGACTTGATTCTCATTTCGCATCAATATTTTATAAATATCTGAAATTTTAAGATATATTAAATTTTTCCCAAAATACACTGATGTTTAGGTGAAGCTAAATGTCGAGTCCTAATTTTACTAAAAATTTACTGTGTGAAAAAATAAAAAAGACTACTGAACTCTAAAAGAAACCCAGCTACAACATCTTCGTGTGCTTCAGTAACAGCTTAGGTATCGTCCTTCTTGCTTAATTAAGATTCAAAATTACGAGGGTCGCTCGCTAATATCGTTTCTATCGTTTTAGTGTGATGTAACAATTTATTTGTGAGTAACTTTGTTTTGAAGTAAATTTGGTAATCTAACATCAACTAAATAAGAGGTTACAAACTTTTGAAATGTAAGAATCAAGAACCAAGCTTGTCCTTACAACAAACAAAACATTATTTGAGAGCATATAATGTAATCCATGTAATGTGTGTATTCTTGGTAAAAAGAAAAATTTTGATAATACTACATTATTTTTAACTTCCTGAAAGAAAGAAACCCCGCGCGTACTATTTTCACAAATGGTTTTAATCAAATAAATAATGAACTTTTTCTATTTTGAAAATTTCTGTATACTTAAAAGATTAATATAAATAGTAAATGTTATTATTTTAGGCATGATTCCAAGCAATCAACAGCAATTTAAATTTTAATTTTTTTTTTTACTTAAATATATATAATGCTAGAAAATTATTATTTGTGTAACTGAAACTCAGAAGATATTTAGAACACAACCAAATATAAATATTTTCGACATCTTTCAAAAATCCCGAAGATTGGTATTCAAAAAATAATCATACAGGCCTTTTGTAGTTCTACTTTCCAATCAGATTGCATTATTTTTTCGATCACATTTTAATTGTATTTTCTCTGTACACTTTGTATCTTTACCCCTATTTTATTTTCATGGACATACATCTTTAAATCCAAACATGTAAAAACAAAGAAACTGAGTTCTTACTTCTTTCCTCAGCAAATTCTATGTTACATTTCAAAAAATTTCAATAAGATTTCAAAGAACAATTTAGTAATTTATATCAGCATTAAATTCTTTATCATAAAAAAAAGTTCTCCAGCTCCCTTTAATATTTTGGAATTTTTGAAAACCTTTAAAGAAAAGATTATTTATCTATCAATAGCAAACTTCCGTCTTGAAATAACAGTTGTTAACAATGATTCAAATTCTTGAAACATTGATATACCTGTTTGAGAAATGCATGTCGCAACAATAAATAAGTATCCAAAGAGGCGCAAGGAGTTTGTGACCTGCATATTTTTTATTACCCTTACACTCAATGAATTCCTAAGTAGTTATGAGTTAAATAGTATAACAACTTACATTTTAGGCAACGTACACCTTGATAATGTTTATTTTTCTACTTTTAGTTAAGACTTTATTTAAGCCAAGGACAAAATGAGGAAGTATCAGAATTGATACATGCCCCCCAATAACTATTTTCAAAAAATAACCTAATTTGATTATTTTCTGTGTAATCAACCTCTGAGACCAGGATTCCCAACCCTATCCCCGAGGGTACCTTGGCACCTACCAATCGTATATAAATTTGATATTCATATATATTTACTCGTTTTCACAACTAGTGTGCATGATTATACGGCTTTTTTTTAAATGTAGTATTAGTAGACTAATTTCATTCATGCACACTACAGATTTGATCATATATTAATAATAAAATGCACCTTTCAGTTAATTCTATAATATTAATAAGAATTAATATATGCGTGTGACTTAATTTATCCAAATTTTTAATTTCTACTCTTAAGTTTACTGCAATTATGAAATATTCACATAATTCAATTGCTAAGGAGAATTAACTTTATTTATGATGCATTTTATATTATTAGCTATGACTTAAACAGTATTTATAGAGACATTAAGAGAACCAAGACATCATATACTTTAAAAAAAAACGATTTTTCAATTTTAGTTCTAAAAAATAGTGCATATTTTTCTGAACCTTAAAATGTATAACACTTATATGTTTGTTGATAAAATAGCCCTACAATATGAAAAATAAAAATGTAAACAAATGACCACGCCCCTTTTGACATATTTTAAATGGGTAGTTTCACCTGTGTTTGATCTATATAAACTTTTGAATTTTTTTTTTCATTTGAATGAATAACCCCGCTATTCCGTGGCATAATATGTATTACAAGATCTCGAAAATTAAGATTTTCAGAATTTTAAGGTTTTATGATTATTTTTTTTCAAAGAAATTATACAGTTAATTCATTAAAAAACTGATTCATTACATTTGATACGTTGCTTTATATATATGTGTAAAATTTTTTGCATATTCAAGGAATATTTTTGTAAGAAGTGGTACCTGCATGAAAATATGTATCTTGAAAATTATGTTCATGTTAACTAAAACAAAGGGAAAAAACATATGAATTTACAATTACTTTTTGTAACTGTAGAAAATGATTAAGCATTATTGTTAGGCATATAAAAATAGGCAAGCAAATACAAATCAAGTGTATAATATGTGAAAACATTATTTTTTTTTAGTTTTTTCACTTTTTCTCAAAAGCATATTTTTTTGCATTTAGGTACATTTTTAAAAAAAACTATTGCACTATAAGATTCCAAATTTTTTATACTTCTATAACAGATGCCTATGCATATAGTGAACCTAATTTTTTAAAAATAGTTTTATGCTTAAAAAAAGCAGAGAAATAAAAATTTTCCAAATTTCAAAGTTTCATAATTGTTTAAAGAAACTATACTAAATTTTCACTAAAAAAAATAGGCTCACTGTCTTTTGTGTATTGTTTTATATATGTGTAAAAATATTTTGCATAAAAAAAAGATGCTTTTTTAAAAAATGGTACCTAAACATAAGTATGTATTA
>BMAO01019018.1:77500-97936 GCA_019973975.1 Trichonephila clavata
ATTGCGAAAATAATTTTAACTCTTTAACAACAACCAATGAGTTTAAATGTATCCAGCAGTTACAACAATAATAGGGGGGGGGTGATAATAAAAAAACACCAAGCACGTCCACCTCCAATGGATCCCATCACATGTTAACCTTAGTGGTAATGAGGTCACTGATAGACTGGCAGAAGAAGGGAGTAAGAATGAAACGACCATAGGCTATTTCTTCACTTATTTATCAAGAACTAGTCAAATGAAAGATCTAAGCTTAATTTAATATGGCGTTTTCTACCTACACATCAATGGTACACAGGAGCATCCCTGGCTCTCTGATGGAAATCAAATGTCGCCATGGCTCCCAATCTGCTCTGGCTAGACTAACAAGTGACCACCTTAAGTATAGAAGCAGAAAAATCCACCCCATTTGTAAAAAATGGTGTGATCATACAGCTCTACCGGATCACACATTCTGGATTTCATCGGACTTTCTAGGGGGGGGGGGCTTAATATCCAATCCCCTTGTTATTACAGATTTTTTGGCGGTCAGCAACCTCCTCGAGCTGATTTGACATATGTCAGATCTTTTTCAGGATAAGCAGCAACAACAACAACAACCAAGTGTCGTATTCGTCACTTGACCATGGCTCAAAATTATGAGGTCATTTGAAAATGCCTCATATGTTACTACGTTTCCAGTGCAAAGCTTTTTAAATTAGTATAATCTTTCTTAAATAAGTATCATTGTTATTTTTTTCCCCATCAGATATTAAATATATATTATAAATTAATTCCAAAAATAATAATTACTAAATACTAAAAGAAATTATTTATTTATTTATTTATCCAACGCCCGTGTTTGGCTTCTTGGCCATTTGACTCCAAGCCTCCCAGTACCAACTAACGATGTCGTCAGTCGGGTCTGAAAGAAATTGTTCGTGTTACCAAACAGTTCTTTTAAACCTTAAAGTGTACTATTAACGAAAATTATTTGCCGAATAATAAGATGAACTTAATGTTAGGCAAAGAAGTTCGTAATTTATTAAGTAAATTAGTCAAGAAGTGCTAACAAGTAATAAATTATGTTGAATCACGTACAGTCATGCGCAGTTAGCTCATATGGGTGTGACAAGCTCAACTTAAAAATGATTTATTTGCTTAAATATGCATGATTCTTTTCCCCTTTATCTTTACTAATAGATAATTTGAACGCGTGGAAGAATATTAAACAAACTTATTAAAACTACAGCATCAAAAAAATCTATTTAAAATCGTTTTATTTTTAATGGGCATTATTTATTTTTCGTTTAATGCATAAGCTTATTTGGCTCTAAATTATATAAATAAAAGTAATTTATGTATATTAAGAGCTTGATTATTTTGCATAATCGTGAAAGGAATTTAAAATAATTAACACCAAATTGATACAAATTATATTCATATATCACTTACTTAGGCTGTTTTTTTAACCAACTTACATAAAAATGTACGGTCTTTACAAAATCCATCAACATTTTTAAATATTATGAATAAAAAGTTATTGTTTTTATAGATAAATGTATTTCGCATCCTTTTGCCACTTTGGTAAACCTGAGATTAAACTGAAAGAAGATTTTCAAAATTGCTACAGTTACAGATGTATCATACATATTATACCGTAAAATCCGGCGTTTAACGCACATCTATACTTTCAAGATGCGTTTTTTAACTTTTAGGTACATTCGCCGTACCACGCACATCCCCTTATTAACGAAGAAATCTGAAATGCCACGTGCGTGATGCTCTTATTCTTTGAAGTAATTTATTCGAGGAATTATTCCAGGCTTTTAAAAAAATATTAAACTTCTAGAACTATAACCCCTTAAGTTAATAAGATATATCATTTCTCTTTAAAACAAGAAGTATTTCGATACATGCAGAGGTTTAATTTTTTTATGCTCACCTTCCCTGTTATTTTTTCAAGCTATCGTTTTTATACCCGACATTTAATGCGCACCCACAAGATTTTTGTGTTAAAAGTGCGTGTTATACGTGAGCCGGATTTTCGGGTAATTCAAATCTCCTCCTGCCGTTATTGACTCTCCGTAAATGTATCTCGGTATTTTGTACGTTAAAGGCAGTTGGAAGGCTAAAAAAATTTTTTTGTCAATTTCAGATTATTGCATTTTTAAATTCTTTAACTCATTACCTTTCCAAAAATACCTCATTTTAATCTCTAGCACAATTAGAAGTGCTAAAATTTTGTTTTTAAAGAATCATCTAAGCGCACGTCACCGAATTAAATGGACAGAAAAAGGGTAAACATTGCACTTCCTCTTTGGCCAGCTAGAAGTTTGACGTCATTTTTAAAATTTCTTTCGTGATGCTAGCTGCCAAGCCTCAGTTATTTTTCTCCCTAAGAACGGCTTCAGAGATACAACTAATTATACGTTGTTTACATTTGTATTTTTGAAAAAAATCGTTCGTTCAAACGCTGTTTGTTTTGCTCAAGTTGTGTTTATAGTAATTAGACCTGCTTAGCTCTTTACAACGCTATTATTTTGATTTTAAATATTATTTTGTTATATTTAAAATGCCTAGATCTAGCAACAAAGTTTTTAAAAAAAGGCGAGGTAATTTTAATCAAGGCAGAAGAAGTAATTCCGAATCAACAGTGACAAGTGATTCTGTACCCCCACAGCAGTTTTCTCCTTCTAATAGTAATGTTTCGTTTCAGAAAAAAAAACTTAGCAATTTAAATAACTCATACAAAAGTGAATTTAATAGTGGATTTAAAAATGCTATTGGGGATTTAAATATTTTAGCTGGTGTATTTTCTGAGGCTGTCAAATGTTTACAGTGTGGAACAACAGGACTTAACCTTTCCTGTGAAGAAAATTGTTCAGGTGGAGCTGTTGAACTTGATATACTCTGTGATTTTTGCAGTTATAGCTACAAGTTTTGTTCCTCCAAGCAGTGCAAAGCTGAATTTGGGAAACCCAGCACCTACGAAATAAACAACAGGTTTTTTTATGCAATGAGATGCATAGGGAAAGGTGCAGAAGCTGCACGAATGTTTTGCGGAATCATGAACTTACCACCCCCACCAACAAAGTTCTCAAAATATAATAAAATGCTGTTAGGTGCAACCAAGGATGGGTGTGATGCAACGATGAAAGATGCCGTAGAAGAAGCAGTGCAAGAAAATCAGAATATTAGAGCCATTCCTGTGGCGGTTGATGGAACATGGCAGAAGAGAGGATATTCCTCCATGAATGGTGTCGTGACAGTTACGAGTGTGGACACGGGAAAAGCAATTGACACTCAAATATTATCGAAACATTGTGTTTGCAAAGACAAAAATAAACATGGACCAGTCTGTAAGAAGAACTTCGACGGGTATAGTGGACGAATGGAAGTCGATGGAGCTCTATCGATATTTCAGCACTCTGTTCAACGCTATGATGTGCGTTACACGAAATATTTAGGAGATGGAGACTCCAAAGCTTTTGATAACATTGTGAAAAATAAAGTATACGGTGATAATTGTACGATCACAAAACTTGAGTGTATAGGCCATGTTATGAAACGGATGGGATCTCGCCTCCGACGTTTCAAAGCAAAGATGAGAGGTAAAAAATTGTCAGATGGCAAGGCATTATGTGGAAAAAGTAGATTAACGGAAGCATCTATTGACCAATTGCAAACCTATTATGGCCTTGCCATTCGAAGAAATTTGTCAAGTGTGAAGGATATGCGACAAACTATATGGGCAATATTTCTTCACAAAATATCAACCGATGAAAATCCACAACATGGATTTTGACCATCAGGTCCTGATACGTGGTGCCGTTATAAGAAGGCACAATTGGAAAATAAAGTTTACCTCCACAAACATAAACTTCCAGTTTCTGTTGTGGAAGCCATTAGGCCTATTTTTAGGGATCTTTCTGATCCAGAGTTACTGAAAAAATGCTTACATGGGAACACGCAGAATCCAAATGAAAGCATTAATAATGTTATTTGGTCTCGTGTCCCCAAAAAGACATTCGTGCACTTAGAAACACTTTCCTTTGGTACATATGATGCTATTGCATCCTTTAATAAAGGGAATGCAACAAAGTTGGATATTTTGAAAAAACTAAACATAGAGCCTGGATATTATGCGACATGCTGCATGGAACATCTCGATAAAGAGAGGATTACAAGGGCAAGATATGCCAATTTACAAAAAACTAAAGAGGTCAGAAAGAAAAAAAGACTTAAAAGAATAATACAAGAGGGTGATTTTTCAAAAAAATGCTGAAAATTTGGAATATGGAGCTGGAATGTTTTGATAAGGTGAGTTTTTTTTTTATAAAGATGTGTTTTTCTCAAAATGTCATTTTTGAAGGTTCGATATACCTTTTCTCAGAAAGCATATATTTTATGTCCACAAAATTTATATGACACATTCTTTGTATGTTCTAGTATTTACTGGAATGAGCTTTTAGCAAAATTTTGTATATATTTTAAACCTATGTTTAACTTGTAAAAAAATTTGGGGGGTTGTATTTACAACAGATTTTTAGAAAAGGAACATCGAAAAAGACCTTTTTAACATTATCTGTATAGGGTGTTCCGATACCCCTTAAGAAATAGATAGCTGATAAAATAAGCTAATGAGGATTTTTTGAAACCATATCACTTTTCTAATCTACCAAAAATAAGATAAATTTTGTAATTCTGTAACACTTTAAGTCGTGACTGCAATTTCTCTTAAGGAAAATAAGTAAAAAAATATTTTGTAAAAGAGTAAGAAAATTAGAAAAAGTTGAATTTTCTGCAACAGAAGCAAACACCTCACGCTATCTCTACTTTTTTCCTTCGAACAAATAATGTAACGAACGTTATCACTCCCATCAGTAAAATTCAATTTACTATTTCCGCAATAACATTAAAAGAATATATTACTCTCAATAAACCTCAATATCACTCTTATATACTTAAAGAGTTCATAAATACAAATAAAAATTACATTCAAACCGACAAAAATTGCTCTTATGCGCATAATTTCCTCCACCGCACAATCTTTCTTTAATGTTTACTATCTAATAAAAAGCTGTTAATATTTTTATCGCTTTTATTTCTTCGGTCAGCAAATTCTATACTCGGGTTACTTTATATTGACTTTTAAAGAGTTGTATCGGTAAAAATATTTTATTTTTTCCCGCGACCTTAGCAAAAGTTATTAAGTCCTTGAAGTTATCACAATTACTCCAACACTTTAATAACTCCGAAAGGGAGGAATTTATGACCTATTTTATGGAAAGATTTTGATCAAGATAAAGAAATCCATTGTCATAAAACATATGTTAGTTTCATCTAAAAATTTTTATTGCTTCGGCTACCGAATATCTGAATTTTTCATTGCTCTCATTATAATATTTTTTTTTCAAACAAAACTTTATTATGTGCTGATGTTTCTTTTTTTGACTAAAGATATAGTTACTCAAGGGTATTTACTCTTAAACTGCAACTTTATATTTGTATTTTTACCAGTTCTGCAACTAATTGTGCATTGATGCTATCTAAAACCTTGGCACATACCAAAAAAAGAAAGAAAGAAATTGTAAAATAAATATATTCCTTATTAATGGAGTGGTCTGAATTTAAATAAACTTGACTGTAGCAAGCAGTGTGTATAAAACATTCTATTTTACTGCAAAACCAAAATCAAATTTTTCTTTCTATTTTTATAATCCGTTTCGTCTGGTAGAGAAGACATGTATGATTAATCTTGTTGAGATCTGAAAGACTTCAATTTATATAAGCATACCAAATATTTTAACCACTTGCAGTGATAGTAGTTTTAGAACAATAATGAGAAGTAAAAAATGTGCTCTGTATTTTTTTCCTTCTATGATCCAAAAAAAATGTTACTAAAACGTTAAGTCAAACACGATATGCTTCTGGGGAAATATGTCAAAATTATTCCGTCGTAAAAACTCGTACACATTTTATTAAACATATGCTCCATATAATCTGTACATCTTAACTATTTGTATGGCCTTGTAAAGTTCATTTTTAATAATAAAAGGTATGATGTGTGATACAAAAGAAATCGCTTTTAAAGCAAGTCCAATTTTTCATTAAAATCTGAAAAATAGTTAATATTCAAATGTTTGAGTAAAACTATTTAAGAATATATTTTTAATTTTTCCTATATTGAATAAAGTAATAGTTCGAAATCTTCCTCACATTCTTCTCTATATTTATTGAACGTAAGTTTGATATTAGTTATTCATAAGATTCTTTTGAAATTTTTTTAAAGTTTACTCTGAAAGCGCATTTACTGCAAATGAGTTAATAAAAGTTAAGGAATCTTAATCTGAAATCGAAGTATTGAAAAAGATAGTAAATGAACAAATAAAAATATAAATAAAATTGAGCATAGGAATGTCATTGTGAGGATCAAATTTATATAAAAATAACTTCAACTAAATCTGAAGAAAACATCTCAAGTTCCCCTTTTAGTTTATTTATTTTCAGGTTTATTTCCAATACAATTATTATGTAAAGCTTTCACAATACATATCTGAAACTTTTCATTATAAAGAGCAACAGAGAAATTAGAAGAGAGCAAGCTTCATCAATTTTGCACGTTAAAATTGCCATCAGTCATAAATATTTTATTAACGTTCTGATACTTAACATTACATTATAAACGTTGTGACGGGTGCTTACGCGTTTCACTAACCTTCTCATATATTCTATATTTTATTTATTTCAACCAATCTCCACCGGGAGCCAAAGCGTGATTTATGCAAATGAGATATTTTATATAAGTTCGGGTTTAGCGAGTTAAAAAGGAGGAATGAAATGAAGAGAATGAAATGAAATGGAGAAAGTGTTTTTTCAAGTGTAAACGTAGACGTTGTGAGTAGAGTCTATCGTACCGTTGTGGATAAAATTAGTTCATAAAAGAACTGCGAGAATAGCAGAGAAAGAAGTCGCCTATTAAAGGAATCCAATCAAGATATTAAGGAAGTAGCTAGACGAACCTGCCATAACGTAAGAAATCCGGTTAGTTTTATTTGTTCTAATTAAGTATAAGTGTGTAGTTGTAATTGTACGCGTCGACCCTTCGTAGATTCAGATAGGATTCCGTCGTTCATGATTATTGAATCCTTCTCATTCTCCACTGTGTTTTATTGTTCTTAAAATTGAATAGTATTTGTGTAATCTCTTAATTAAGAAAAGTCAATAAATAAGATTGATTTGTTAAAATAAGTAGTGAAATTATTATGCATTCAACATATTCAGATTCAGGTAATACCCGAAAGGGAATTGATAATCTTAGAGGTAGCGAAAGGCTACGACAACGTGATATTTTTAAACATAAGTAATCTCACAATCAATTAAAATAATCTGCAATAAATATACATATGTTAACCTATAAATTAAAAAAATATTTAAATAGAAATAAAATTGAAATTTTAGAGGAATTGAAATACGTACTAGAAGGTTTTTTCGCTATATGTATAATCTACTGCATAGCTTTTATAAATTTCATTTAAACAGTAAAAATGTTTAAATATTCATAAGAAGAGTTAATTTTAATCAATAACAAGAAAGGTAAGTTTTTAAAATTATAATCACATTAGTCGAAGTAAAAATGTTTTAAAACATTTTTTTTAAAAAATGTTATTTCTTTTTTCTGTTTTTCAACCAAAAAAAAGAATTTTTTCTTTCTTTTGACTTATTAAATCACTATAAATGCTACATATAAAGTTACTTTAATCCCCATTAGTGTTTTATTTAGTTTCTGATAAATCTTACTTTCAACTTCATGGCAATTACTGAAATTAATATCATTAAAGCACATTTTTTGGCCATATTTCTGACTATTAATGTAAGACATGATCTTAGAATAATAAATACATATCCAACTAGAAAATTTAAGAAACTAAGGACAAAAATTATAAAATTGCAATTTTTGAAGAAATGAACCTAATCGACATCATCATAATAAAAAAAATTAATTTCCAATAAGTTTTTACTCTAATTGGTTATGTTGTCGCGGCCCGAAGGTCGCTGGTGTGAGAGATTTCAAGGAAGAAGCAGATATGATCATAAAAATAGCTACTATTATTCTATCTTTAACACTTTATGAAGTATGCAAAAATTTAACTTTACTCTGGGAGCCGTATGAAATCCTTACCCTTAATCGGATAACTAGATTATTGAAAGTACTTATCACATGAGCTGAAGCTCCTTGTATAACCCTTTTCGAAGCCCGATAGCTCTATCAGCTCCAAAGTTGATTACTTCCCCTATTCCTGGCGGATTCTCCGTCGACTATTATTCTTAAGACGTGCGACCACCCAGTCACTGTTCACCTATTCTAATACTTGGATTTTACACTTAAAGGTCAACAATTAACTATTAACTCACATACTCAACGACAGGCCCTTTAGTAGTAGTTACATTTACATGAAATCAAGTATTCTCTATGGATAGGGGTTTTTAAACTGAAATCACAGTAAACAAATATTTTCCCAAGAGGATTCGTAGAAGGACCCTAATAGTACTCGTAACAATGTTGGTAATATAAGTTTAAAACACAAATACAACTATTCTATGTAATGGTAAAATAATAGGTAAATAATTCCCCTTCTGTGAAAAGAATTGTCGTACCCACCCATTATATTATTTTAATAGAAAGTAATTAATGTCACTTTTTTTTTCACAAAGCTTGTAACCCTTAAGGCCCATCACCTTAAAAGTCCAGAAAAAGTGGATCATGACATCCATGGAATTGCCTCTCATCAGTGGAATTGTCATTGATAAGAAGGCTGACTCGTCACGACTCCTGATGATCCACGTTTTATCAGGTTTCTAAATCATCCAATTAGAAAATACAACTAGTTCAGCCAATGATATGTAAAGGGGGGGGGGGACTACGTGCTTCCTTAACACAGAAGGAAAAAAAACATAGTTGTTTCTATGTCTTTTTTTCAGTAGCAAACAGCTCATTAAGGTTATGTTTTATACACCGAGATAATGATTCCTTTAGATTATCACTTTTGTCTAAAAGACAAAGTGAAATGAACACCTTGTAATTTTAGAAAGTAGAGTGTGGTGAGGTAATTGTTCAAGTGCAATGATTCATGTAATGTTTAAGTTAAAGGGGTCTAATTTATAGAGAGAATCGCATCTAAATCCGAAGAAATAATAGCATTCCAAAAAAAATAATGCTGTTTATGATGTTATTCTTGCTAGAAGCTCTTAAAAATTATTATTTTGATCCCTTCTAAATTTACGTCGTTTTTTTACAGGATGTCAGTTCAAATTTTTATTTTACTTATATCGTGAATGAAATGTAGTATTATACACACTTAAGATATTAAGCTATATAAATATACGAATACATAAAAAATATTTTCTAAGCGAATTTTTCCTCCAGTTATAACAGTTACTTTGAATTTATTTGTCAACTCATAAAGTAAAAAAACAAAGAAAAGTGAAATTGTAAAATTGTTTTTTTTTTAAACTTTGAAAAATTAAGGAATTTTTAGAATTTTTCAGGGTTTTTTAATCAGTTATTCAATACCGTTTAAAAATTTCCTACCAAGACTTATTTTTTGTATATTCTTCAACATTCTTACCAAAAAAAAGTATTATTACTTGCACAGATGTTTTACCTGTGTAATGAGAATTCTGTTTTAAAAAACAACACAAAATAACAGGAATAATATATGAAGAAAATATGGTATTCCTAGTTTAACAGGCTCTTTTCGGGTCCTTCTACTAATCCTTAAGGGAAAATACTTCTATTTGATTGTTTGATTTGAAAACTTTTTGCTGAGGAATCGCGACTTATGTAAGTGTAAGTTACTGTTTAAAATTGTGTGGATCAAGTTCTATAAGGAAAATAGTAGTAAGATGCTGTTAGTGTTAGTTATATTTAAAAGAATTGTAGTTTGAATTATCTACGTATCCGGGGATAGGACTTGGAATCTTGTTATCAGTGTCCAAAGAAGATAACCCGTACCTCTGCGTATCTTCATATATTCATGTTAAGTAATAATTATCACTAATAATCGGTGTTAATTCAAGCATTTTAGCTATCTGCAACCGTTTTATATTTAGAATTAATTGTAATAAAGGTTATTGAGAGAATGTTAGATATGTCTCTTCCACCTCAGTTGTAACAGTAAAGAAAATGGTAGTTCGTTACAACAGAAGAAAAATCAAACATCTTCTAAGCAATGTACCTACCTAATAATTAGACAAGGGACGTGTTCCTTCGTGATTTTCAGTTGCTTTCTTTATAAATGCACCATCGAAACGAATTTCTGTACAAACGTAAAATAAGTACAAAATTATCCCTAAAATAATTCAGTAGAAATTTTTCCCTCTGTCTCTTAGTCATACACCTTTTTCTAGTAAATGAACGCAAGATTAAAAAATATATTACTTGAGGTTATTTGATTCAAAGTAAAACTGAATTTACAGGGAGTTAACAACACAAATAAATGTAAAGTTTTTTAAGTACAAAACTCTAATTTCTTCACAACAATGTAGCTCCTTTGTTAAATAAACTTGAGAAAGAAAGATATTAGTCGGGATAAAATGGTCCAGAGTAAAGCTGGATGAACAACGCGGAAAGAACAAAACCACAATTAATGGAAACTGAGAATTCAAACTGGAAAAAATACTTTATGAATTGCAAGTTTAATATTGATTCAGTTATATTCTTTGTGTATTAAACAACACTTGATTCTGATATAAGCAAAGAATTTGAAAGCATGTGAAAAATATCTAATAAAACAATTTATAAATTATACTAAAAAAAATAGCAATCATCAATGACAAAATCAAACACTGGAATTTCATACACTTCTTATGAGGCTCTCTTATTATATTAGTTTTAATCCAGTCTTTAATATATAAAGCTACTTTAAAATATTTTGTCCCTAGCATTGATTAATTTACTGTATAATGAAGTACTCAATGCAGGCATATGAACTGTAAGAGGCCAAAGAAGCCTTCCAGCAAAGGCACAGCTATATTTTAAAATACACACTTGAAAGGAACCAGTTAGGGTGAGTTGACCGATGAGAAAATTGTATCCCACTCAACTTATAAAAAAGTGGGATACAATGCCTATAGTACATAAAAGGCCAACTAAAAGAATGATTGATTGACGGCCCAGCCACATCCCTTTTTTACTAGGAAATGGGCTAGTTTTGGAATTTACAGGCAGGTGCCTAAAGTACAAACATGAATTGAAAAGTCATCGCTCATTGAATTAAGTATGGTAAATATTTCCTATAATACAAATTGTAAAGTTTACGGGTTAATGATATACTGTTTCATTTTAAAGAAAGTTTGATCCAAATATGAACATTTGGAAAGTTTTAATTAACATATAAAACATAAGTTATCAAATTTGATGAAGAACAATGAAAGGAAAGATGAAAGAATCATTTTCTATGTATCATTCAGGGTAATATAAATGTATGTGCTTCTGTTTAGTTTAGTTCCTCCCCCCCTTGAATGACGCATACGATACGATAAATCTATACAAATAAATAAAATTGAAGTGTCTGTTTGTAATTTCAAATTAGTAGCTTTTTACTTAATGCACTAAAAGTATATACGATACTCATAACAAAAAAACCAATTTTTAAAATTTTTGTCTGTCCGTCTGTCTGTTTGTTCCGGCTAATCTCGGAAACGGCTGGTGCGATTTTAAAAATTCTTTCACTAATGGAAAGCTACATTAACGGGCAGTAACATAGGCTATATTTTATTCCCGTATTCTTACGGGAACGGAAACTATACGGGTGAACGTGAAACTGAATGCCAAGATGAACGCCAAGCTGAGCTAATGAAGTCGTTGTTTTGGTTACTGGCGACCGATGCTCTTCATGAGACATAACAGTGTTACGCGCACATGATAATACGCTGACACGTGCCATATTTTTTTTTTCTGATAGTTATCTCACTGTTCAGTTAAGTAGAGCATCGGCTGTTTCGGATGCACTTTTAAAAATAATAAATCAAGGCTTCGTAAGCAAAAAGCAATGCAAGAAAAAAAAAATTCATAAGTTTTACGGTTAGTTTTAATCCTTTCTTTTTTTTTTTATTTACATTTTTAGTCACATTTAAACAATAGTTATTATAATCCCAATCTATATCTATACAAATAAATAAAATTGAAGTGTCTGTTTGTAATTTCAAATTAGCAGCATTTGTTTGCGGGACGGGGGTTTAAGGGGCGTTAGAAATTCCGATTTTTAAGTTATTAGACGTACAGTCTTGAAACTTAGTAAGTAGATTCCTCTCATAGGGTAGAGATACGCTACAAAATGGGTTTCGTGAAAATTGCCCTCAAGTGGCGTTGCGGGACTTAAGGGCGTTATAGATAATTATTTTCATTTTTAAACTATTAGACGCACAGTCTTTATATTTGATAAGTAGATTTCTTTTATAGAGTAGAGATCAGTTATAAGAAGGTTTTGTGAAAACAGACCTCTAAATGGCGTTGCGGGGATTTAGTAGCGTACTAGATAAATATTTTCGTTTTTAAACTACTTCACCTCCCTGCTTGAAAATTGGTAGGAATGTTTCTTTCATGGAGTAAATATCCGCTACAAAACAGGTTTGGGAAACATTGACCCCCAAGGGGTGTTGCGAGGTGTTAAGGGCAGATATAAATAATTATTTCTATTTTTAAACTATTAGACGCACAGTTTGAAAATTGGTAAGCAGATTCCTCTCATAGGATAGAGATACACTACAAAATGTGTTTTGTGAAAATCGACCCCTAAGCCGCGTTGCGGGGATTCAAAGGGCGTTATTGATCTTTTTTTTTTTTTTTTGCATTTTTAATTTATTGGACGCACAGTGTTCAAATTTTGGTAAGCAGATTCTTTTCATAGTGTGCAATTGCCCTACAAAATTGGTTTGTGAAAACAGACCCAGAAGTGGCGTTGCGGGGGCTCAAGTTGCGTTATAGATAATTATCCCCATTTTTAAACTATTAGACGTACAGTCTTGAAATTTGATAAGCAGATTCCTTTCGTAAAGTAGAGAACCGCTACAAAATGGGTTTCGCGAATATGAACTACTAAGTTTAATTTCGGGAGATTAAGAGGCGTAATTGATAAATATTTCCATTTTAAACTATTTGATCATCCTGCTTGAAAATTGGTAGGCATGTTCCTTCATGGAATAGAGTTCCTCTAACAAAGAGTAAAACGAAATTGATCCCTAACGATGTTTGCGAGGGTCAAGAGGAGTTACAGAAAAAATGCCTGTTTTTAATTGTTAGACCCATATACTTGAAATTTGTTAAGCATGTTTCTTTTGTTGAATAGGGATCCACTAAGAATGTATTTTAAGCAAATCAAGTTCTGGGGGGTGCAGGGGTTACTTGGACGTATTGACAAAAAAAATTACTTTTTTGGAGCTACAAGGACTATAACAATGAAATTTGGTTTGCATTTTTCTTTTGTTGAGTTGAAATCCGCTAAGAGCGGTTATTTTGGAAAACGGCTCTCCACGGATTACGGGGATATTGATAGTAAAACTTTTTTTCCCTGTTAGATTTAGACTTGAAATTTGGCTTGCATCTTCAATTTACGGAGTAGAGATCCACCGAAAATTGGTTTTGCGGGAATCCACTTGGTTTTTGGGTTACGAAAGTGCAAACATCATTGTATACTTCAGTTTTAGAGATTTTTAGAAAACGCAAATTAGATGAGTTATGCCCCCTTTTTTTATCAACAGGCGACAGTTACAGTATAAGTATATTTTTCAATACAATCGAATTCTTAATGCAGGACTTAGATATCAATAATTTATACATATATATAAGCAGTAAAAATTTATAAAACATCATGAAATTCCCAGCGAAGCGGGCGGGTAACAGCTAGTATTGAAATATAATCCCTTTTGTGAATACTTTCTTACTTTTTTTATTTCAAAATTAAACGGAGTTTTTTTGCGGTTGCTATACTTTCTAACTTATTTAGAAAATCAAAGAAGAAAAAATTTTCGTACTATATTATTATGATCTTCAAATGTAAAGGAAGAAGCAATAATTATCTGTAGAAATTATAATTTTGCAATGATTACAAAACCATCTGAATCCTGCAGTTTTTTGCGTCCTAAGACCTTTTTCTGGATTTTAAAAAGGGTATTAGAAAAAAAGAATATCAGCAGTAAAATCCAAAAAAAAAATAGATGTTATTATATTTACAATTAGTTTCTACTATTCTTATGAATACTATTTTCTATTCTATACCCGATAACAATGTATATTAAACACGTATACTATAAAACCAACACAGATACTCTTTTGACTATCTTCACATTTCAATCCTGATTTGAACATATCCGTTTTGTCCTAAAAGTGCGTCTCCTGTATTACCATTGATTTGATACTTTACTTTTATTATGTATGTATTAGTTACATATTTCCTTCCTTATCTCATCCTCAGTAAATTAATGCTTCATGATAAACTTTATTTTAAACCTTATATTCAATATTTTATAATTTCGAGGAATTGAATATTTTCTCAAATTCTCATTGCCATGCCAATTTACTCTCCAAAATATACTTGTTTTTTCAAATAAGTAATTCTGTAGTAAATTATATTAAATGCAAAAAATTATTTTAATGAACACATTTTTTAATGAATTCTTGATCTATGACAAACTAAATTCTTTGTGGTGTAAAATGCATTCCCTACATCTCATGTAATAAATTCCAATACTTCTCATAAGAAGTTAAAGTTTCATATTATGTTCGTCAACGTAACAATAAATTTTATTTTTATTCCATCAACGTTGAAAAGACATTAGCAACGTCCTCTTGAGTCATGAAGACAACACTAATTCTTTAAATTCAGTCTATAGACTTACAAACCAAACAAGAAAAATATTCTAACGTAAATTATTTATTAATCCATGCTACAATTTTCTGTGGTATTGTAATCTAGTCTCTTTCGCCCCTTAAATGTCAACTCTACTAAAAGTGTGCCCTGATCCCAAACAAAAACTAGATGGCATTAAAATCTGTAATATTTGATAATGCATAGTTGCAAAAAAAAATAATAATTTATTATTTTTCAAGTAATAGGATAAAAGTAGTTACACTTATATAACAAAGTTTGCTTTTTAAATGCAACAAAAATATATAATTATTCTAAATATATATCAATTTAATGTTTTCTATATTTCCCTCTTGAGCAACGAAACGTATAACACACTGGAAGTAATGCTATTTTAAAGAAATACTTATGCTTTTTTTCAGCAAATTAAAATATTATAATTTCATTCATAAAAAACATAAAAGTGACAGTATTAACAGTAGGTATGATTCGAGAAATTAAATTTTTAATTGCTTGGGTATAAATTCTTAATTCAAAAAACTCACTGGATATATCAAAACTATATGCATCCGATGGGGAAGGAAGGCACTAGCATACCTATGAAAATCAACTGACTGAGCAGGAGGTAAATTGTACAGAATCAAAATTGCCTAAGGACTTACATAAAAACGGATCCTCATTCCCATTCCATTACCTACTGACGGACAGATCTGGTTTCATCAATCTCTACAGAAAGTAACGATCTTAACTCGTGGGCCTCACACTCAGATGGTGGGCATTAATAATATGTTATAAGGAATTGGTAGCTCTAGGGGTAAGGCATGCATTTCGCATGTGCGGGACCCTTTCATTACTGGCCGACCTGTAAGGACTTCCAATAGCCAGCCTTTTTAAATGGAAGGTGGAGATTGAGTCTTGGATAGTTTTTTGCGCCGTCACCTTTAGGTGCAATAATCATTGTTTGTACTGTCCGCCTAACTAAGCAGGGTTTGTTAATTTGGATTTAAGCTTTTTCTTTTATCATTATTTTTTTTTCGTCTTGCCTCTAGGAGGAACGAGATGGAGGAAATATAGTTTTTCCTTTGTGTCGATGGTATTGTCCCTTTTTGATTGACTATCACTGTGAGTTATAGAAGTATGTAAAGATTTATAGATAAATCTTAATAGTTGTACTGATATATCCTCCAGGTTATTATATAATTTAATTCATTTTTTTTTTCATTATTGAAACACCATGCTACTCTGTGCTGAGTTGTCCACTAAATTCTTAAAGAAACACATTTATTATGCAGGAAAAGTTGTACGCTGTTCAAATCTAAATCATATGTACTTTATTTCAATGTTCAAATTTAAATATAAACTTCTAGGCTAACAAAAAATATATCACGTTTAATGAAACAATTTTCCTCGAGAATGTGCGTTAGTTGGTTAGAATAAGCCTAAAAACTTAACAGAAATCTCTTACTAGATTCAAAACAATAATAATATCACTAATTGTCATATTTTCCATTCTTAAAATTAATACTAATATATAAAAATAATAATGTAAAAATTATAAAAAGAAATTTTTAATTGATAGATAAATAAGTTAAAGTTGTAAAAATTTCCCTTGAAGATGAATTCGCGAAAGCACAAATTAACGATTAAAGTATGTAGACGATGTGTTGGGAAAGGAATGAGATTATAATTTTACTGATGGATATAATTAACGTATTTCTTATACTTCAAAATAATTGTTTATTAAACTGATGTTAAAAGAATAATTTTGAAAAAAAAAATTATTTAATTCCTTATTTTTTTAACTTAGCATCTGTAGATATTTCATATCACTCAAAACATGCACGAGAACCATCTATCTGGCCAATTTTAAGATATATAATTATACGTATGGTAGTGTAACTCGATGTGAGTTTTATATTTAAACAATATAAATTTACATTAATATTAGTTTTCTTTCTTAAAGAAAGTGCCGACTTTATTACTAAGCTAGATCTTAATTCTATGCTAAACCAAATAAATCTTTTTTTCTTTTTAATAAAAATTAAATCAGTCTTGCTTTTATATAATCATAATTAAAAAAACATTTCCCAACATATAAACCCATAAATTTCTTAAAACATAAGTTTATGAAATTACCAGAAATTTTGTTCATTTGTATCTATAACGAATCCCTACTCGATGAAAATTCCCTATCATCTCGAAAAATTTCCCTAAAAACCTATCGCTTCTGAATCTGGTATGGGGCAACATGTTCCTACCCTCCGGCTACCTCCTGTTTAGTGAATAAAGCTTTCATCAATCAGGTCGTCTCTGCCATCGACCACAGCTCACATAAAAGCCAAATAACCAGCGAAAATTGCATTTAATTACAATGAATTGATACTTCATAAGAGAATGAGGACTTCAATAGGAACAGTTAGCCTATATTTAAGAGTTCGGTCCGCTACAATACCCTTCGTTGGATTTCTATTGGATGATTAATCGTCTCGGCGCTCCCACTTGGAGACACGCACAAAGCAAAGCATCTAAATCATTGTGCCTGTTTTCTTACTAAATTTTGGCTTTAGATCCTGTTTTGAAATTAGGATGCTTTGAGTCAGTTCTTGGAAAAATCTATTAATCACTTAAGTTCTGAAAGAATTCAAAATTATTGGCTTGGTGTGAAGCTTCTAACGAAGTGTGAATTGAATGGTTAATAACAGCTATAATTCAATACTCCTCTGTGGGAAATAATATCATATTTAGCTGTTATACCCTGTTTCGTTGTGTGGTTTATTAACTCTAGATATTTGCATTTTATGATTGAATTTCTCTAGATTACTTCAAAATGTGAGATCTAGTGACAGTTCTTTTAAAAGTGTACATCAAAAATTAGCAAAATGTATTATTTATCATTCCGTAAAAACGTTTTCGAATTTTCTCCCTTATATTTTATTGCTGAAAATCTAATTCGGAAAAACACTTTTTCTCCTCGCCGAAAAATTGTTATCTATTGTAAACATGCGCAAAGTAGTATATTATTCTAAAATAAAAGTTTGTCTCCTTTAAAATTTTCTAGATAGTCTTTAATTCATTGGCTTTGCATGTAAAATTTTCAAATATGGCTTATTTGCATTATTGGATTGAAAATTTATATTTCGCTTAAGAGAATAATACTTCATGTTGCTTAAGAATACAATAAAACATACAAAGCTAAAAAGTGTGGGATAAACCATCTATCAGACAACTTCCATTGTGTCGTATAGCTTTCAATCCGATTCATTGAAACTCTCGAATATTTCCTTCTAAATGCCATTCTAATTATTTGTGAGGTTTGCAGTAGCCTAGGGGCCAAGATAACAGAATCATATGGACAGTGTATCATGAATTAGAGATTAGTACGGCTGAAGACCCGCCGTGTGCGAGAGCGATGCACATAAAATCTGTCGAGAGCTCAAAAGTCCTCCCATTGGCGTGGTGTGGTAGTGGGAGAGGGGGTGCTAGGTTACGCGTTGTCCTCGTCATTTGACTATGGTTCAAAATTGTGAGGTCCGTCGCCAAAAGTCCTCGTGTAGCTTAACAATGCGACGCAAATATTCATTCATTCTAATTATTTTTGTGTGCATAATTTGCTCATATTTATTAAATTATTAAACTCTTTGAACGGAAAGCGTTTCAAACATTTTTCCCTGCTTCTTCTCTTATTATAACAATTAAACTTATAAGCTAAACCACATAAGTTGCATTAAAAATGAAATAAGTAAATCATAAAGGAATAATTTCTAATAAATAATTTTAATAAAATATGATGAAAACACACACACACACAATTATTGTCACTAAGAGATTTTTAGCTTCAGTTCGCATGATACTTGCGGGTTAAAAATAATCAAAAGAAATGCGTAAATAATTTAATAGCAAAAAAAAAAAAAAAATATGAACATAAGGATCTCTATATGCCAACCTTATCGCTTTTATCACAATAAGTGCATAATTATTTAAATTTCAAAACAATAAACCATTATAACTTGTAGGTAATGATGTATGCTTTGCAATTATTTCTCATAGAAATGACATGTATTATTCATGTTTCATGTGAAACAATTATTCATTCAAAAACTAATTGTTAAGCAATACTTTTTATATATTCATATTTCCACGTAATACTAGACCAGTACTAATAGTTAATGATAACAGAATTAGTACTTAACAATATAGCTTCAATATAGCGTACGTTTCATACATTCTTTATTTATTCATATTCAAAATATCGTTTATTAGCCTTATACGAAAGTCCAATGTATTTCATTCAAAAGAGTTTACGAGTAAAATGTATTGTTTTATGAACTGTCAATAAACTTAAACTTAATATTTTACTCCATTTGCTTATAAATTTTAGCTGTGTGCGTGCGTGCGTGTGTGTGTGTGTGTGTGTGTGTGTGTGTGTGTGTGTGTGTGTGTGTGTGTGTGTGTGTGTGTGTGTGTGTGTGTGTGTGTGAGAGAGAGAGAGAGAGAGAGAGAGAAACATTTGTATTACTTCTGTGATCAAGTATAGCGAGCAGATTACTAACATGTTTCTTTTACCATCCAAAAAAAGTTTAAACTTGAATTATTAAATTAATAATTTGCGTGTTCTCATTCTTCATTTTTCTTTATAATGTGATTGTTACAAATTTTAAAACAACAATATATACGGTTGATAAATGTAACAAACCTTCAAAAAATAATATCCTAAAGGTCGTAAGTTTAATTTTGCAACTATTTCTCAAAAATCTTGTAGTGATTTGTTTTGTTCCCTCAAGGTACAAATCTGCATTGACGTCAAAAACAAAAGTAGAAACAGGAGATTGCTTTCATTACACTTTTTGGTAACAAACAACAGATATCTCTTTTTTTCCTCAGTTAATTAACGGTTTCATCACCCCTGAATATTTATGTTCTTTTCTCTCCAAAATTTATAGGATTTTACCATTGGCATTACTTCCAATTTCCCTTGGCAGCAACTATCTCAATTTGCAACCCAGCGCACGTTCCGGCTTCCTACACAGCTCCTTACGTGCCCTTCATGATTTATGCGTTTTTAAATAAACCCATGTTTCAGGCGGTCCAGCTCTTCTGGAGACAAAGTTATTCAATTTATCGCCCAGCAGGGAACCGACTGTTGATAGGTTTTCGCGGGTGAGACCAGCAGGGAACCCGGCATCAGTCGGACCATTCCTCGCCGCATCAGTTTGCGAGCATTGACGCGAAGATGAAGCCACTTCTGCTCTCTACAAAGTAGTCCTTAGAAGTGATTTTCGATCCTTAATTAGCTCAAGGAGATGAGTTATGACTGTTTGTGCCTTTGTCAGGTTATCGAGATAAAAAAAGGTGGCATTGCAATATTTTTGTTGTGGAAGCGATACGCTTGAACGAGCTTTGAAAAGCTCAATACTGCTTTCAATTTAGTTTTTTTAGAAGGTAGAATCTCTTCGGATAAAATTACCAACGTTTAAGTCATTGAAAGAAGCAGAGAATAATTTTAAAAAGAAAATTTTATTTCGAAGTGTCCGTGAAGGAATTTTTTCGTTTTTTCTGCAATTACGAGAATTAATATTTCTCTCTAAAC